>JAOSBK010032832.1:0-10483 GCA_027568895.1 Erythroxylum shatona | reverse complement strand
TTCTTCTCCTTTCCCACCAAAGGATTTTGTTAACCTAGTTGTCCTTGAAGAACAAGAGGTAAATCAAATTGGTTGAGAATTCAACAAGGAAGAAGATAGATTCCTAGAGCAAAGGTGGCAGAGACATGGAAAAGGTGGAAAAATGCTATGCAATTTCAAATTCACCTCAAAAACCAAGTTCAAAACTTTAAAGATAACATATAAATGACCATAGAAATTCCTCCCCCACATTTAAACATAATATTGTCCTCAATATTGAAACAATCAAAACACAATCACATAGTGAATATAAATATAGAGTAATTGGAAGATAAAGCATAGGGGGCTAGCAAAACACAATGAGAATTAGGAAAATAATGGGGCCATCAGTAGCTAATGAAATAAATCATATCAACCATTACAGGCCAGTGCAATATATGAAAAATAAGAGCAGAAAAGTTAACTAAGTATCCAGACTAAAGACTGGTTTACAGGAGGATCAGCTTCGAACCCAGATGGTCTTGCTCCAGATGTGCCCAACCCAATTTTGTTAGCACTACTCATTGATTTATCCTCATCAAAGGTAAATGGAATTACAAGCGCTCGGCGATCAAAGCATTTATACGATGTCGATAACACTAGTCTCGATCATACATAACGCGGAGTTGGTAGAGCTCAGCAAAAAGTCCATCAACCTTGCTAGCAAGGGTCCCTAAAGTGATAAGCTAAGGGACTTACTGAGCTAGCTAGCCTTCCTCAGCTAGTGCCCCGACTGTTGGTGCTACACCAACATCAAAAAAAGGTAGGGGAAGGGCTGGTGGTTGAAAGGTAGGTTGTACTTAAAGAGTGGGGTTAGGTCAAAATAGTTGTCATTATCAAACTCAGGGACATTGTAGGTGTGAAAAATGTCAGATATAAGGTGAGGGAAGACTGTGGCATTAGTGAGTGTGGGTGTATTGATGGAGACACAGAGGGCGGAGGTGATAGCATCAGCTATGTTGACCGGATGATCGATCATCAGGAGGTAAATGTATAGGGCTTCACGCTTAGTGACGTTAGCTACGTGGAAGGTGGGAACGATGTTGTTATAAACCAAGTGCAGCCAAATACGAGCCTCTGGCTACAACCCAGAGCATTTAAGGTAGTGTTCGTCATTACATGGTCGATGTTAGTCAGCGCCCTCTTGATAGAGGATGCAGGCAACATCGACCATATGGTAGTTATGGACTAATTGGTCATAATGGCAACGATGATAGGGCAAGATCATAGTGGCGGCAGATATTAGCAATAGTAAAGGCATGTGGCTCCCTAATACCATAGAAGTCAATGTTAAGTCGATCGTGGAACTGGGCAGAGGTATAAAAATTAATTAATCCTAGGGTACGTGGTTGAACTAAACCAATTAAATGGGAGGCATGGAGTTACTGGACAAAGGGGTTATCTATGGGGGTGAGAGGAAAAGGTCTCTCTTTAATGGTAGTCTAGTATTGATTTTTTCATACAGTTCCTCAAAGGTATAGTTTTCAACAGGGGAGTAAGACTCACTAAGAGGTTCAGGGTGAACTTTCGAATCATATACTTATCGAGAGGAAATGGAAAACACACAAAAAATATGATAAAAGAAATAAAGAAAATGGAAGAAGAATAGAAGATGAAGATACTTACAGAGAGTGTCAAGAAGCAAATGGATTAGAAGTGGGAGATAAGATTATCGGATGGAAGAGGAGGAGAGGAAGATGTGGGAGGTGCCAAAATTGTGTTTAAATGAATACGGAGAATCGGAAGGGTTAGGGGGTGGGAGGGTGAAAAGAAGAAAATGGGTAGAAAGAAGATGAATGGATAAATGATGTATAGGGCAGAATAGTAATCATTTACACATATTTCGACCTTCGCCGCAGCAAAAATAACCCGAGAGCAAAAGGGAAGAAACATGGGTAGCTCAGTGTAGCGATGTGAAATGCACATTGTGATGAAAATAAAACGAAAGGAAAGGGAAGAAAGAAAAGGACTTCACCGCAATGATGTGGAATGCACACTGTTGTGAAGTTAACTTGAGAGCAACACAAAGAAACTAAGGGAGACTTTGCTACAGTGAAAGTAGCCCATACTTAAAAAGACATACATAAAACTTCAACAAAGAAATGGCAAACATGAAAAAGAAACACAGGACACAGGCTAGAAACTCATAAAACCCTTTAAGTGCATATATATGGTCATAAGCTACTAAATAAGCTAAAAAAAAATGCAACACATTCAACAATACTTGAAGAAGTATCATCCATCTGGGCAATTAAGCAGAATAAAAGAAAGGCAAGAGATAGAACTAGAAGGGGAAATTATTGAATGGAAAGCTACTAATTAAACTAAAAACTAAGCTATTTTTCCTAGTGGGGTAATTTCTCCCCCCACTCTTACTCAACAAACTAATGCACGAAAACATGTCATTAATAGTCACAGGGCAAAAGTAACTAAACAAGTGAAGGAAATTAACAACCTGAGAGTCATGAAGGTTTCTTATTCTTATTGTAAAGCTTCAATAGATGGCCATTCACCTTAAGCTTGGCTCCAGTCTCTTCATGTAGAAGCTCCACTAAACCAAAGTTGTACACGTTTGTGACTCTGTACGACCCATCCCAATGAGTGTTAAACTTCCCTTGCTTAAAAGTGAAATGAGTCTTAAATAATAGCACTTTGTCTCCATCTTTGAAGCTCTTCCTTAAGAGAACTTTATCATGCACAAACTTTGTTTTCTCCTTGTAGAGTTGAGAGTTCTCATATGCCTCTAGCCTCAACTCTTCCAATTCTTGCAACTACAACTTTCTCTCCATCCCAAAAGATGCTAAGTTCATGTTGCACTACTTGACTACCCAATATGCTTTATGCTTCAACTCCATTGATAAGTAGCAAGCTTTGCCATAGATTAAGTGGTAGGTAGGCATTCCAATTGGTGACTTGTAGGTAGTACAATAAGCCCATAGTGCTTCTTCTAGTCGCAAGTTCCAATCTTTCTTGGATGGCTTTACTATCTTCTCCAAGATGTGCTTCACCTCTCTATTACATATTTCAACCTGACCATTGGTTTGCGGATGATATGCAGTGGAGAGTTTGTGAGTGACACCAAATTTTGAAAACAGATTATCAATTACTGTATTACAGAAGTGTGTACCCCTATCACTCACCAAAACCTTTGGAATCCCAAACTTACAGAAAATGTTGGACTTAAGAAATTTAAACATTATTTGGGCATCATCTTTTCTAGTGGGTATAGCCTCTATCCATTTGGAAACATAATCGACAACTAAAAGGATATATATAAAATCAAAAGATAGAGGAAAGGGAATCATGAAATTAATCCCCCAAATATCAAAGATTTTACAAAACAGTAAAGGCTACTGAGAAATTTCATGCCTTTTACCTAACCATCCATAACATTGACTTTTGTCACAGGACTAACAAAATGTAAAAGAATCCTTAAAAAAGGTTGGCCAGTAAAAACCAGAGTCTAAAAGTTTCCTAAATGTTCTCCTTGCACTAAAATGCCATCCACAAACCATAGAATGGCAAACTGAAATAATGGCGTTGAATTCTTCACTAGGCATACACTTTCTTATAACATGGTTACTAAAAATCTGCCATAGATGAGGAGCATCCCAAATGTATTGTCTCACTTCACTCCTGAGCTTTTGTGCCTACAACTTAGAAAAAAGAGGAGGGTTGAGTCTAGTCATGAGATTAACTATATGCGTATACCAAGGCTCTTTTAAAACTAAAACTCATAAAGTTACATCAGGAAAAGAATCACAACTGATTTTAGAACGATCTACTCCCCTTATATCCTCCAGTAGCCTACTTTGGTGATCAGCTATATGATTCATTGCCCCAGCTCAATTCTTTATCTCAATGTCAAGAAGTAATGCCCATCTTATCAATCTTGGCTTATATTGTGGTTTATTGAGAAGATAGCATATAACATCATGGTCAGTAAAAATAGTTACATGAGAATTTAATAGATAAGGCCTAAACTTTTCTAATGCAAAAACTATTGCAAATAGCTCTTTCTCTATTGTTATATGATTGATTTGAGCTACATACAGTGTTTTTGAGGCATATGCAATGGCTCTTGAGAGCTTCTCCTCCCTTTGGCCCAACATAGCTTCTACAACACAATTAGAAGCATCACATAAAATCTCAAAAGGTAAGTTCCAATCAGGGGCAATCATAATACGGGGAGAAATGAGTTTGGATTTTAACTCATCAAAAGCAGCTCTTCAAGAATCATCAAAGTCAAACTTTACATCTTTTTGTAAAAGCTTTGAAATAGGTAATGCAATCTTGCTAAAATCTTTTATAAAAAACCAATAAAATCTTGCATAACCCAAAAATGATCTTATATCTTTAACACAGATAGGATAAGGAAAAGAAGATATGACCTTAATCTTAGCTTTATCAACTTCAATTCCCTTGCTAGAAATCAAACGACCTCGCATTATGCCCTCATTGATCATGAAATGAAAATTTTTAAATCTTAAAATTAAATTCTTTTCAATACATCTTTTCAAAACCTTTTCAAGACTAGCAAGGCAATTATCGAAAGAACCACCATAAACAATGAAGTCATCCATAAAGACTTCCATGCATTCCTCTAAAAATTCATAAAAAAACAGCCATCATACAATGTTGGAAAGCCCCTGGAGTGTTGCATAATCCAAAAGGCATCCTTCGATAAGCAAAGGTATGGAAAGGACATATAAAAGTGGTTTTATCTTGGTCCTTTAGTGTAATAGGTACTTGAAAGTACCTAGAGAAACCATCTAGAAAACAGTAATGAGATTTGCCTGCAATTCTCTCAAACATCTGGTCAATAAAAGGAAGAGGGAAATGATCTTTTTGTGTGCAATTGTTTAATCTTCTATAGTCTACGCACATACGCTAGGCATTTTGCACTCTTGTAGGAATAAGCTCATCCCTATCATTTCTAACCACAATGACCTCACTCTTTTTAGGCACTACATGTATTGGACTAACCCACTCGCTATCAGATATGGGATAAATGATCCTAGCACTCAGAAGTTTGGTGATTCCTTTCTTAACCACATCTAGGATAGTTGGGTTTATTCTCCTTTGGGGCTATCTCACATGTTTCGAACCCTCACTTAGTAGGATCTTATGTGTGTAAATAGCTGGACTAATGCTAAGTAAGTCCACTAAAGTCCATCCTATAGCCCTCCTATGCTCTCTCAATATAGTAAGGAGTCTCTCTTCCTCACCGTTAGACAGGAAATTGGCAATTATGACAGGTAATCGCTCATTAGAATCAAGGAAAGCATACTTTAAAATCGGTACTGGTTTTAATTCAACCTTAGGAGGTTGCATAACAGAAGGGACCAATTCATAAAGTTTAAGAGAGAATAGATTACTCCCCTTCCTTCAACCAATGATAATTCAGGTTCCATACGATTAGCTTTGCATTCTCCATCTATTCCAAATGTTGAACCAACCTCAAGTTGATCTATAGCAACAACTGCCTTGGATAAATTCTTCTGCACACCTAAATCATCACTAGACAACAATTCATCCAAGTATTGCAAGGTATGAGAAGAATTAAAAATAGACAAGTTAGGAGATGTAAGGGATTGAGAATAATCCTTAGACTCAAGGTGTCTTTGCATCAAATAAGTAAGGTTAATAACTAAAAACGGACCATCTTTGTTGTCTTCCATCAGGTACTTTTGTTGTGGGGAAACAACTTCATCAATTGTCACGTCAGTATCAGCCTCCATAATGCCAAAATCACCTGAAATATTAACAGAAAACCTTTTCCCAAGGGGATCGTCACTGACAATAGAAGGAGTAGAACTCACATGTGAGTCAGTAGATGATACTGTTGCCTTGCAATTAACTATTACACAGTTAAGGCATGTTATGTTACATCCACATAAGCAAGTAGAAGGAAAAGATTAAAGAGATGAAAATGAAGAAATGGTGTCTTAGTCATCAATAGAATCAAGTGAACATAGTTTAGAGCGAAAGGAATCATCTTATAGCTCAAATTTAGAGCAAGCATCATCAATAGCAATATCAATCATGTTAACACCCAAAAGTGAGTAGTCTTCATAAAGATGTTTAATTGCTTTATACATATTAAAAGAAATTTTATGATCACCTACTTCCATTATGATGGTGCTTTCTTTCAGATAATCATAGTGTTTGTAGTCCTTAAGAAAGGTCAACCAAGAATCAGTGTGATGTCATAAACAAGTTCTTTTGTTATCTAAAATATGGACTCCTTTTTAGCTAATAATGCTCTCTCCTTAAAGCTTTTAGAATTCTTTACCCTTGTAGGTGTGGGAGGCAACTCCTGACATTCAATCTCCTCCTCAACTACTTCCTCATCCTGATCATTAAACTTCACTTGCTTCCCACTACAAAGAGTGATGGCATTGAAACCCTTAAGGTTTATAACAGCATTTGAGGAAATAATGCCATTGCTCTTAGCTTGTTGCTCACTCGTATTATTGGATATCTAAGTAACATAGGAGTTGATGTTTTTAGTCTTTGTCTCCCATTGCTCCATTCCTTTCTCCAGGGCATTGAATCTGGCAACATTCTTAGAAGATTCTGATTGAATCAGAGAAGCTATGGAAGTTAATTGGTTATCATTAGAAGTCCTCTCCTCCTTCATCAATGTCAACATATTATGTAAGAGTTTATTTGTATCTTCTTTTTGTGGAATGGTTAAAGCCTACTATTGGTTTTAGAACTGGATAGTGGATGGACTAGCCCCAACACCTCGCTGAAATTTGTTTGGAGGTCTACTTTCTTCGTTTCTCTAACCAAGTCAAGGATCTGATTTCCATCCTTATTATATGTATTAGAATAAAGGTCCCACTTCTGGTTTGGCCAACCCTGATAGACAGTAGATACCTCTTCATAACGATTAGGACAAACACTAGAGATATGTATCATAGAACCACAAGTTTCACAACTAGGTGCAGTAAGATCCATAAGGGTTAGTGAACAATGCACACTCATATTTTTCAAATATGCAATAATAAGGGATAGTTGAGTAGTCATTTTACTCTCCAAAAACTCAACCTTAGACTTAAAACTTTCCATTTTCTAGAGTGAATTGTTGAAGCTCCCAACTCATGTACTCCTCTAGTGTCCTTAGCACTGTACTGCTAGTGAGTTAGAGCCATTTTCTTAATAAGATCTTAAGCCTCTTTGGCAGTGAGGTCTATTAGTGAACCTCCTGAGTCTGCATGTTGGGCCCTAAATTTTTTTCTTCAGTTAAGCATGATTTAAGTATTTTTGAGGTCTTGCTAGATTAATTATTTTATTTGGAGTTAATTATTTTCTTAATGTTAGTAGGATTTTAAAATAAGGTTTAGATGAATTAAATGGTAAGAGTATATATTTATAAGGGCATTTTGGGAAGATCACTTAAGCATTAAAGTCATAAGGAATGAGGGAAGGGATAAAGTGGACAATTGATGCTCATTAAGTGTTGTCTTGTCTTTAAGTAGGAGAAAAATGTGATTTGAGGATAGAAAAGGAGAGAAGAAACAAAGAGAAGAGAGAAGAAGGAGAGAGTTTTAGTTTTGAGGGGAAAGAAAGAAGAAAGAGCTAGGTTTTATCTTTGCTTAACTTTCAAGAGGGAATTTGAGGTTGTTCAAGAAGGGAAAAAGGTAGAGGAAGATTAGAACTTGCATTTGAGCCAATAATCTCATTATTTGGTGAAGATTGAAGGTAAGTTTAATTTTAATCCTTTGGATTTTTGGAAGAGTTTTAGTTCATAAAGCTTAAGAAATGTTTTGGTTTTAGTATTCTCTAATCGATTTTAGTGAATGTGTCTTGTGGGTTCTCAATTGGAATTTCTATTGAATGGAATTTTGTGGCTATTATTAAAGGAAAAAAAGGAAGCCAAGAGGAGCAAAGGGAGAGGCATTTTGATCAAGTATTTAAGCAAGGAATTTAAGGTGGGTTTCATTTTTATAACTAAGTAATGAACCATGATTAGATTTTCAAATTTAAGAGCATTAAATGATTTCAATTGCTTCATAAATATAACATTTATTGCTTTTGAATGATTTGAAAGAATTTGTTATATGTTTGGTATATGTGCTTGTTTGAGGAATTGTGAAATGACGATGGAATTGCATTTGGAATATTACATGCTTATAAAAATCATGTCTTTGAAAAAACGCCATTTTGGGCAACATGTTTGCAAATTGTGAAATGCATGATTGTGTGGGTTTGGTTTAGTTCATTTTGTATGTCAAGTGTACTTTGACTAAAGGCTTCCCCTACCTGCCCACTAGTGGCATGGATCTCCTTCATAGACTCTCCTATGTTCATGGCTACACAAAACCATTATGTGGGATTGCGATAGTATGTTCTGTTCACGGCTATACAAGACCATTTTATAGAATTGTGTTAGTACGTTCTGTTTATGGACCTACCTAAACCATTTTGATGTGTTTATGTGATTATGATGTACTGGCAAGTTTGATGGATACATGACTTATCTGAGTTGTAAATTGGTTTGACAAGTGGAGAATTTGAGAAATATTTGTTTTATGGGTTTTTATGAGAATTTGCTAAGATCATGAAGGTTTTAATTGGTTTTTACTTGTTCCAATTATAAAACTGTTACCCACGAGCTTTAATCTCACCTCCACCCCCCCTTTGTCCCATCTTCAGGTGATGAGCAAGAGATCGAGTTACCAAGACTCAAGGCATCACTCCACTTTTGCAATGTTTTTGTATTTGAAGTTAGATTTTCTAAACACAAGGCTTTAAATGCATTTCAAACTTGTTAGGGCAAGTACCCTTTGTATTTTGGGATTCAGATTATGATGTATTATAGCTGGAAATTGCCATTAAATCTTTGTAAAACTCTTATCTTAATGAAAAATTAATGAAAAATGATTGTGTTTTGCTTATGACTTTCTAAGTCTTTACATTGCATTATTAATCTTTCCATAGGTGCATAAATTAATTTTTGACTTTAGGAGAAAAACAGTATTAATTTAGGTTGAATTGGATAAAGTTGTCTTCTTAAAAGTTGTAGCTTATCTTTCTAGCTTTCCAATGACATAAAGTATGAAATTTCTAGATATCAAAGTTAAGAGATATGATCATTATATATGGTGATGCTGCATAAGATGTATATACATAACAACTATAGTAAGGATGAGAATTTGTTGTATGTGATGACTCGTTTGAGTTGAGATTTAAGAGTTTAATATAACCAAATTAATAAATGAATTTTCAAGGAGTGATATTACATCAAAAGAAGTGAATTTGGGAAGATTATGAGTGAAAGTGGTGTTAGAATGGATGTAGGATCATTGGAGATGCTTTGGAGGGTGTAGTTAGTGATTTAGAACTTTTGGTGATGTGAGGAAGACCCTGCAGAAATCCCTTCATCTGATTCATCTTAGATTGAATCCCTTCATCTAATTCGTCTTAGACTGAATCCCTTCATTGGATTCATCTTAGACTGACTCCCTTTGTTTGATTCATCTTAGACTAAGTCCCTTCGTCTGATTCATCTTAGACTAAATCCCTTCATCTGATTCATCTTAGACTTAATCACTTCACCTGATCCATCTATACTTTTGGAAATTTGAGATTTAAACCCTCTAGATGGAAAAATATTTTTTCAAAGTCCATATAAAGGTTGTAGACTCAAAAGTCCTCTTCGACACCATCCTAAGATAACTTTAATCTGAAATCTCTACCGAACGTTATGCTAATTGTCCCAAAACAGGTCTAGTATGATTGAGAACAAATGCATGTTTGATTCTTTTAGCCATAACTTCATCATTTGACCTCCAAATGAAATGATTCTTGAACCAATAGATTCCTAACATATTTTTCTATATCTCCATAACAGTTGGTAGCTTTCAGTCTTAATTTGCAAAAGATTAATGAAAAGAAATTGAGGGATCAGTTACGAGAGCATGACTAGGTTATGAACATACTTCGGTATTTTAATCATATCTTGATCAGTAGAACTCTAAATGAGATGATTATTATTTCAAAATAAACTAGAGACATGGAAATATAATTATTCTTTGTGATTTTGGTGTTTGACTAGTGGGACATGCCACCCTTGTGAGATGATGGCTAATGATCATTGAAAGAACCTGATAGGATAATATGCTCACGTTTTATAACTCCGAATGTTGGGCTCTAGAAACGGGGTCCAACAATTCTTGTTTTGTTACTTGGGGATAGTCCCTAATCATGTGTCCCTTCTCTCCACATCAGAAGCATGCTCTAAAAAACTTGAAGCACTCTCCTCTGTGACCCTTGTATGAGATTCAAAAACTTCCTGGCCTTTTCCTAAACATAAACTGTTGGGACCCGATCCGGGAGCCGGATCCCAACCGAAAAAGAAGCGATGACGAAGCGAATATGGAATCGAAAGAAGCAATTCGGAACGAATACTTGAATCGAAATCGCAGGAAATTGAATCGACGTATACAAAGCGAAT
>JAOSBK010032831.1:0-10486 GCA_027568895.1 Erythroxylum shatona | reverse complement strand
GCAAGAAAATGCATTGTCTTAATCTCTTTGAGCTCATAATTACTGAAAGTTTGGGTCCTAACCCTTAATATGGGGACAGGATGTTACCCTCCATGTCAACCCTAGAGGCATTACCTGACTGTGGGGTACTGATTCCCACTAATGAAGAGCACCCCCTGTGGCAAGCTCACTGCATAATTTAGTATCTCCTCATCAGAGCATTTCATATGAAGCAACACTCTTTTGATCCTCTTCAACCAAGCTTCCGCCTCTTCCGGATTTATAGTACCATTGAAATCTACTACTCCATACTTGTGGAGCTTGTCATACTGTCCACTCCTATCTACTAGAGCTAGCGTCGGCCCTTATGACCCCTGGCTTATGGCATAAGCGAAAGCCTAAGCAAAAGCCTGGAAGAATTGCAGATCCATGGGGTTTGCTTGATGCATCAGTAGAGGCAGTGGAGGCATTTCCTGTCACATACTAGGTGTCTCAGGATTTGGTCCAGGATGTGTCTCCATATCTTGCGGGACATAGGATTCATCCGTGCTCCCTTGGTGAGAGCGAGATCAAGTCATAGCTCCTCGAGTTCTACTTCGAGGTAGCATTTTCACTCCTTGAATATTAAGACCATCGAAAACTCTTAGTTCATACAAAACAATTTTTCAAAGTATGCAAAATAGTTAAAATCGTATAAACAATTTCAATTCAAGTGAAACAATTTAAAACAATGCAAGTTATTCATTTAAAACAATGGGCATTCCTTTTATGTTTTAAACTACTCATTTCATGCCTAAACTACTCCTAGACCTAGTCCTACACCTGGGCGTAAACCTAGGCGCTCTAATAACATAAAATGTTGGACCCTAATTTTGTAGCCCAACATTTGGAGTCATAAAGCATGAGCATATTATCCTATAGGGTTATTTCAAGGAACCCTCATTAGTCACCATCCCATATGAGTGGCGCCCACATCGGTCAAACATCCAAAGTAACTCATTTCTCCTATTTTAGAACAGATTTTAGGAAAACTCAAACTGGAAATACACTTTAACTTCTTCGGAACAATGTTTCCCCATTGTCTTAAGTTTCTAATGACACCAAATTCATTCAATTTGGCTTAGAACTTTAAGAATTAAGGCCCAAACCTTTTCAAACTACTATCAACTAGGATAGTATACCATACCCAGCTTCCACCCAGAAAATTGTAAGCCTTAGGGACTTAGTTAAAACTCTATTCCTTCATATCATTTGAAGCTCTATGTCTCTAATTTATTTAAAAATAATAATCATCTCATTTAGAGATTAGATGGTGCAGTTATGGCATAAGGAAATCAAACAAGGTTTTGTCCTCAATCATACTAAACATGTTTCGAGGAAAATGACATAACTTTCTCAACAGAAATCATATTTCAGTGTTCTTTAGATGGTTCCAAAGTGAACTTCAAGATTTACAATTTTATGAAGACCTTGAAAACTAATTCGTTCATTTATAGGGTCAAAAGTGGGATAAGACGATAGGATTAGATGAACCCAAATGAAGGGTAAGATGAATTGGGAAAATTATCATAACTTTCCCTAGAGAACTCAGATTGAGGTATTTCTTAGATGGTTCGAAAGATAATTTGAAGATATACAACTTTTATGAATACCTTAAGGACCAATTCGGTAATATACAGGGTCAAAAGTGGGATAAGACGATAGGATCATATGAACCAAGATGGAGGGTAAGACAAATTGGAAAACTTATGATAACTTTCCCTAGAGAACTCATATTGATTTGTTCGTCTAATGGTTTGAAAGATAACTTTAAGATCTAAAACTTTTATGAAGACCTTGAGGACCAATTCAGCCATCTATAGGGTCAAAAGTGGGATAAGACGATAGGATCAGATGAACCCGGACCAAGGGTAAGACGAATTGGGAAAATTGTCATAACTTTCCCTATAAAACTCAGATTGAGGTTTCTTTAGATGATTTGAAAGAGGATTTCAAGATCTACAACTTTTATGCAGACCTTAAAGACAAATTATATTGTCTAGAGGGTCAAAGTTGGACCAAAAGATGTTCTAGTCAACATAAGACGAAGTAAAAGGTCAACTTAAGAAGAAACAGAAAGTCAACTAAAGATGAATCAAAAAGTCAACTTAAGACGAATCAGAAAGTCAACGTAAGACGAATCAGAATCAACTTAAGATGAAGCAGAATACACTCCTGAGTATCTCCACTTATAAGGATCATAACTTTTGACTTCGATGTCCAAAAATTTCATATTATATACTGTTGGAAAGTTAGAAAGACAATGTACAACTTTCTAGAAGACAACTTTACCTAATTCAACCTAGGTTAATGCAGTTTTTCTCCCAAATTCATAGCATGAATTTTACTCCTATGGAAGACTTGAAAATGAAACTCAACAATTTGGAAATATCAACTGTAAAACACCATCATACATCATCAAAAGCTAAGGATTTTACAAGGCTTTAATGGGCATTTCAAGCCACAATATAACAATATTTCAAAATCCCAAAATACAAAAGAATATACGAGCAGTAACTTGCTTAAAATGCATCTAAAGCCTTAGTTTACAAAACTAACTTAAAATACAAAAATATGCAAAGTCGGAGTGATGCCTTGACCATTGGTTACTCGCTCTCATGCTCTTCACCTAAAGATGGGGTGGAAAAGGAGGGAGGTTACCTTAAAACTCGTGGGTAACAATTTTATAATCGGTAGTAAACAAAAACTATTTTAAAACTCACATTAAATCAAGATACATATATTTTCCAAATCTCAATTTATCAATAATTCGTAAGCAACTTAATTCATGCATCATCAAACTTGCCAACATATTTGAACACATAAACACATCAGAAATGGCTTGGGTGGATCTAAAACAAAACGGACTACACAATTCCCATAAGGGCCTTGTGTAGCCGTCAACTTAGGGGAGTCCATAAAGGAGTTCCATATCACTAGTGGGCAGGCAAGAGAAGCCTTTGGTCAAAGTACACTTGACATACTTAGGGGACTACCCCAAACCCACATAATCATGCATTTCACATCTTGAAAACTTATTACCTAAAATGGCACATTTTCGAAACATGATTTCATAAACTTGATATCCTTTCGAAATCATTTTCATTTTTTTTTCATAGTTCATCCACATAATTCATACACACACATGTAGCACTTTCTCAAAACATTTAAAGAATAATAACTGCACATTTTAAAAGTAGTTGAAAACATTTATTTCCTTTTCTTGAAAGAAACATTGATGACTTATTATTCAATTATAAAAATGTAATCCACCTTGAATTCTTTGACTATAACTTGTTCAAATGTGCCTCTCCTCTTGCTCCTCATGTCTTTCTTGATTCCCTTTCGTAGGCAAAGGTCACAAGTTCAAAAAGGTTGCAAAAATTGAAGACCCACACAATACATTTACTAAAATTGATCCTAGAGTACCTAAACCTATGGTTTTCCTAAGCTTCATGAACCAAAACTCTTTCAAAAATGCAAAACATAAAAAATAATCTTACCTTAAATCTTTACCAAATAAAGGGATATTTGGTTCAAAAGAAAGCTCTTATCTTGCTCTACCTTTTTCCCTTCTTGCACAACCTCAAAATCTCTCTAAAAGGCTTAGAAAAGATGAAACCCTAGCTCAACTCTCTTCTTTTCTCTCAACCACCGAAATCTCTCTCTTCTCTCTCTCTTTAATTTGTTATTTCACTTCCTTCTTTCCCATTTTTGTTTTTCCCCCTCTTAAGGAATAAAACCACACTTCTTTCTTCCTATTTTACCCTTAATGATTGATAAAAGTCCACCTTTCCCTTCCTTTAATGCCTTAGAGTTTTTAAACTTAAGTGAGCTACCCAAAATACCCTTCTATACCTTCTTACCACTTTTAATTTAACTAACTCATGCAATAAGTCTACTATCATAGACCTAAAGAAAAACTAACTCCTAAAAAAATCTGAAAGCCAACATTTTTCCCCCTCTTAAAAGAATTTTGTCCTCAAAATTATTACCTGAGTTATTAAAAAGTTGTGGATACTTCTCCCTTATGGCTTCCAAGGGCTCCAACGTGACCTCTTCTACATAATGATTTCTCCATAGGACTTTTATTAGTTGAACCGTCTTATTCCTGAGGACCTTTTTCTTAGTGTCCAAGATCTCCACTAAAATCTCCTCATAACTCAAATCATCTCTTAACTGAACCTCAGTGGTCTGAATGATGTGAGAGGGATCTGATCTATATCTCCTCAACATGGAAACATGAAAGACATCATGAATTTGTGATAGTTCCGGTAGTGCCAATCTATAGGATAGTGGTTCAATCCTCTCAAGAATCTCGTAAGGACCCACATATCTTGAACTTAACTTGCCATTTTTGCCAAATCTCATAATTCCTTTATAAGGAGATGTCTTAAGAAAGACTTTCTCGCCGACTTTATACTCCATTTCCTTTCGGTATGCATCAGTATAACTCTTCATTCTATCTTGAACTGCTTTAAGTCATTGCTTAATCAAATTGACCTTATCCATTTTCATCTGAAGTAACTCTGGCCCTAATAGTTTCCTTTCTCCTTTTTCATCCCAGCATATCGGAGTTCTACATCTCCTTCCATACAGTGCTTCATAAGGGGCCATCTGAATACTCGAGTAGTACAAATTATTGTAAGCAAATTCGACCAATGGCAAATGCTCATCCCAAGCTCCTTTAAAATCTATCACACGTGCCCTGAGCATTCCCTCAAGGGTCCAAATGGTTCTCTCAGATTGACCATCTGTTTGGGGATGAAAAGCCGTGTTAAAATTTAACTTAGTCCTCAGAGCCTCTTGTAAGCTTCCCCAAAATCTCGAAGTGAATCGAGAATCCCTGTCAGAAACTACAGAATCTAGAATCTCATGTAATCTTACTATCTCATCAACATACTTCTTTGCTAGCACATGCAGAGAGTCAATCTGTTTGATTGCCAGAAAAAGGGTTGACTTCGTCAAACGATCAACAATAACCCATATGGTATCATGCTTCCTACTAGTCTTGGGCAAGCCCATCAAAAAATTCATGGTTACTCTTTGCCACTTCCATTCAGGAATGGACAATGGCCTTAACTTGCCTGAAGATGCCTGGTGTTCAGCCTTGACTTGCATATTCTACTATTTTGCTATATCCCTCTTCATGTCTTTCAATTAGAAATGCTCTTTCAGATCTCTGTATATCTTGGTGCTACCTGGGTACATGGCATAAGACGCATTATGTGCCTTATTTTATCCTTTACTTCCCTTACAGTTAGTATACAAAGTCTATTCTCTACAACCATAAGTCCATCATCCCTCACTACCACTTCATATTTCTTGTCATTCTAGATTTCTCCTCGGAGCTTACTCAATTCTATATCATGTGCTTGTAACTCTTTAACTTTCTCCTTGAGTATTGGTCTCACTCTGAAATTTGCAATAATACAATCTGACTTCCCCCTGTTTCAAGCTTATTCTAAGCTTAACCATCTCTTTCAATAACGACAGATAAACTGTCTGAACATGGGCTATTGATGATTTCCTACTTAAAGCATCCACCACTATATTTGCCTTTCCTGGATAATACTCAATCAATAAATCATAATCCTTAATTAGCTCTAACCATCTTCTCTGTCTCAAATTCAACTCCTTCTGGCTTAACAAATACTTAAGACTTTTATGATTCGTGAAAATCCTTGTTTGAACCCCATACAAATAATATCTCCAAATCTTCAAGGCAAAGACTATTGCTGCTAACTCCAGATCATAGGTCGAGTAATTTAGTTCATAAGGTTTTAGCTGTTGCGAGGTGTAAGCTATTACCTTGTCTTTTTGCATCAACACACAACCCAAACCCTTTCTCGAAGCATCACTGTATACTGTATAACCTTTATCTCCCACAGGCAGGGTCAAGATTAGGGCACTGGTCAATCTGTGCTTAAGCTCCTCAAAGCTCTTCTGACACTCCTCACTCCAGATAAAATTTTAATTCTTCCTCAATAACTTAATCATTGGAGCAACTATCATAGAAAATTCTTCAACGAATCTCCTATAATAACCTGCCAGCCTTAGAAAACTCCTCACTTTTGTCACTGTCTTGGGTGTACGCCAATTCACCACTACTTCAATTTTTCTCGGATCAACATGCATCCCATTCTTCAAAATCACATGTCCAAGGAATACTACCTCGTGAAGCTAAAACTCACACTTGCTGAACTTAGCATAAAGTTCCTTCCCCTTTAGTGTTTGCAACACTATTCTGAGATGTTCTTCATGTTCTTCTTCACTATTGGAATAAACCAAAATGTCATCAATAAATACTATGACAAACTGATCTAGATACTCCCTAAAGACCCTATTCATAAGATCCATAAAAGGAGCTGGAGAATTTGTCAATCCAAAAGGCATGACTAAAAACTCATAATGTCCATATCGTGTCTTGAATGCTGTCTTATTTACATCAAACTCCTTGATTCTAAGCCGATGATAGCCTGACCTGAGATCAATATTAGAAAATACCTTTGCTCCCTGTAGCTGGTCAAACAAATAATCTATTTGGGATAGAGGGTACTTATTTTTAATGGTCACCTTGTTGAGTCTCCGGTAATCAATACACATCCACCATGTTCCATCCTTCTTCTTAATAAACAAAACTGACGCTCCCCAAGGTGATGAACTCGGGCTTATGTACCCCTTCCTTAGCAGTTTCTCTAACTGTTCCTTAAGTTCTTTCAGCTCAGCTGGAGCCATTCTATAGGGTGGTATAGAGATAGATGCGGTTCCGGGAATCAAGTCAACGGCAAACTCAATTTCTCTCACCGGTGGCAAGCCAGGTAAGTCCTCTCAGAATACGTCTAGAAATTCCCTCATAACTGGAAAATTCTCTAACTTCCCCTCATTCACATTAGTGTCCATAACATATGCCAAGAAGGCTTCACACCCCTTTCCCATCATCTTGTTAGCTAGCAAAGTCAAAATGATTCTTGATGGTGGTGTTTTCCTTTCCCCTCTAAAAATCACCTTCTCACCATTGCCCATATCAAATTCTACCTCCTTGAAGCTACAATCTAACTTTGCATGGTACTTCTTCATGGCATCCATTCCAAGTATAATGTCTAAACCTTTTAGGTCTAGAGGTAGTAAGTCCACTACCAGTCTAGCACCATCGATGAAAAGCTCACATTCTCTATACACTTGACTTATTATCACATTCCTTCCCAGAGGAGTACTAACAATCAAGGAACTATCAAAAGGCACTGAATTCACACCATGTAATGACATGCTTACAGAAGCAAATGAGTGTGTGGAGCCAGAATCAATCAAAACATAAACTTCAGAACTAAATAACTGAGCCATACCAGTAACAACTTCAGGTGCAGCTACAACTTTCTCTCTAGTCATGGCGAACACCCTTGCTTGAGCCTGTTCCCTAGGCCTTCCTAGAGGAATAGTCTTCTTTATAGCTCCAGAACTACCCACCTCGGTGACTGGTTTGGTTCCCCCTCTTTCTGCTCTCCTTGGGGCTTGCAACTGCGACCCCTCTCGCTTTGTTACTTGGGGACAATCCTTGATCACGTGTCCCTTCTCTCCACATCGAAAGCATGCTCTAAGTAACTTGAAGCACTTTCCCCTATAAAGTTTTCCACAATGATCACATTGGGGGTTCATATTCCTGCTCCTCTCCACCCTATTATTACCCCTATGGTTGAGATTTGCACTGAAGTGGCCCTTGACTGCTTGTTCCTAGCTGAGGCACTACTCCCCACCTCACTTTGTATGTGGAAATTCTTCATACCCCTCCTAGGCATTGGAGCACTCACCCTTTTCTTGGAAAACTACTCCCGATTCTTCCTCTTTCTACTCACTTCATTCTTTATATTCTCTAGTTTTTTAGCCTGGAGTGCAGTATATACTAGCTGCTGGTAGTCACAAAAATTGTGGATCAAGACTTTCTCTTTGATCTCCAAATGGAGACCTGCCTCAAACTTGTGGCACTTGTCCTCCTCATTCGCCACAATGTTGACGGCATATCGTAAAAGCTGGGTGAACTTCAGTTCATACTCACTTACACTCATGTCCCTCTGTGTGAGATTCAGAAACTTCCTGGCCTTCTCTTGTACAAAAACTCTGGAGTTATACTTCTTCTTGAATACTGCCACAAAGTCTCTCCATGTCAACACCGGAGGCATGACCTGACTGTGGGTCACTGATTCCCACCAATGAAGAGTATCTCCCTGTAGCAAGCTCACCATATAATCTAGTTTCTCCTCATTAGAATATTTCATCTGAAGCAGGACTCTCTCGATCCTCTTCAATCATGCTTTCGCCTCTTCCGAATTTGTAGTACCATTGAAATCTACCGCTCCATACTTGTGGAGCTTGTCATATTGTCCACTCCTATCTACTGGAGCTGGCGTCGACTCTTGTGACCCCTGGCTCATGGTATAAGCGAAAGCCTGAGCAAAAGCCTGAAAAAACTGCGGATCCATGGGGTTTGCTTGAGGCATCAGTGGAGGCGGTGGAGGCATTTCCTGTTGCATGCTAGATGCCTTAGGATTTAGAGCAGAATGTGTCTCCGCATCTTGCAAGACATAAGATTCATCCGTTCTCCCTTGACAAAAGCAGGATCGAGTCATAGCTCCTTGAGTTCTCCTTCGAGGCAACATTTTCACTCCTTGAATATTAAAACCATAAAAAACTCTTAGTTCATGCAAACAATTTTTCAAAGTATGCAAAATAGTTCAAATCGTATAAACAATTTCAATTCATGTGAAATAATTTAAAACAATGCAAGTTATTCAATTAAAATAACGCACATTCCTTTCATATTTTAAACTACCCATTTCACGCCTAAGCTACTCTTAGACCTAGTCCTACACTCAGAACTAAACCTAGGCGCTTTGATACCATAAAGTGTTGGACCCTGATTTTGGAGCCCAACATTCGGAATCATAAAGTGTGAGCATATTATCCTAAAGGGTTATTTCAAGGAACCTTATTAGTCACCATCCCACATGAGTGGCGCCCACACCGGTCAAACATCCAAACTAACTCATTTCTCCTATTTCAGAATAGATTTTGGGAAAACTTAAACTAGAGATACACTTTAACTTCTTCATGACAATGTTTCCCCATTGTCTTAAGTTTCTAATGACACTAAAATCATTCAATTTGGCTTAGAACTCTAAGAATTAGGGCCTAAACCTTTTCATACTGTTATCAACTAGGACAGTACACTATACCCAACTTCCACCCAGAAATTGTAAGTCTTAGGGACTTAGTTAAAACTCTATTCCTTCAGATCATTTGAAACTCTATGTCTCTAGTTTATTTAGAGACAAGAATCATCTCATTTGGAGATCCCATAACAAAGTTATGGCTAAAAGAATCACACAGGGTTTTGACCTCAATCATATTGCACCTTTCTTGGGGCAATTAGCATAACTGTCATTAGGGATATCAGATTAATATTATCTTAAGATGTTTTAAAAGAAGATTTCAAGATATACAACTTTAATGAAGACCTCGAAGATAGATTCTATCGTCTAAAGGGTCAAAAATGGAGCAGACGATAGGATCAGACAAAATCAAACAAAAAAATAAACGAATTGAAAAAGCAAACGAATTAGGAAAGTTGTCATAACTTTCCCTACAACTATTGGATTAAGGTGTTCTTTGGATCATTTGAAATTGAACTTCAAGATATATAACTTTTATGAAGACCTTGAAG
Organism: Erythroxylum shatona; assembly: GCA_027568895.1. Lineage (NCBI taxonomy): Eukaryota > Viridiplantae > Streptophyta > Magnoliopsida > Malpighiales > Erythroxylaceae > Erythroxylum > Erythroxylum shatona. Next base: position 750 of record JAOSBK010032831.1, on the reverse strand, counting down.
ATAAATTCTATCGTCTAAAGGGTCAAAAATGGAGCAGACGATAGGATCAGATGAAACCATATAAAAAAGTAGATGAATTGGAAAAATTACCATAAATTTTTCTACAGATATTGTATTAAGGTTTTCTTTCAATGGTTTCAAAGAAGACTTCAAGATCTACAACTTTTATGAAGACCTTGAAGATAAATTCTATCGTCTAAAGGGTCAAAAATAGAGCAAACTATAAGATTAGAGGAAACCAAACTAAAAAGTAGACGAATTGAAAAGGCAGACGAATTGGAAAAATTTCTATAACTTTCCCTACAGATATTGGATTAAGGTGTTCTTTAGATGGCTTGAAAAAGGACTTCAAGATCTACAACTTTCATACAGACTTTAAAGACAAATTCTATCGTTTGAAGATGAATTGGTAAAATTGTCATAACTTTCCCTACAGATATTGGATTAAGGTGTTCTTTGGATGGTTTGGAAGAGGACTTCAAGATCTATAACTTTCATGAAGACCTTGAAGACAAATTCTATGGTGTGAAGGGTCAAAAATGGAGCAGACGATAGTATACACAAGGAGAAGTTTCAGTCAATAACAGAAGAAGCAGAAAGTCAACTATAGAAGATATGACGTCATCACAGACGATACATCTTTATAGACAATATGATGTCACCACAGACGATATGTTGGGCCCCAAATTTTTTTAATTGATGTCATTAAGCATGAATTGTCCTAATTGTGTGTTTATGGCTTAGTTTGAT
>JAOSBK010032830.1:0-10486 GCA_027568895.1 Erythroxylum shatona | reverse complement strand
TATTATGATGCCATGTGAAGTGTTAGTGATTGTTCGTAGCGCACCCTTATCGTAGGGTGTGTATCGGAATGACCTACAGGCGTCCCGGTATATGTCCTATGGTAAGGGGGTGCTACATTTGGGAAAAAATTTAACCATCATAAATGTGTATTCAATATAGCTATTGAAAGGGCTTTGAATTTTGTAGTTACCCAACATTGTATAAAGGTCAACTTGGAGAAGATAAAGGCAATTCAGACTATAGAATCCCTATGTTCTATTAAGGACATTTGGAGGCTTATGAGAAGATTGAAGAGTTGTTTTAGATTCTTTTTTAGAATAATATATCATTACCTAACTTTCTTTCTTATACTAAAAAAGTTAAAAACTTTAGTTAAAGGTTGAAGTGTCAATAGCCTTTTGAGCAGTTGAAGGCCTACTTACTATAATCCTCACTATTATCTACCCCTTATTAAGGAGAAGCCTTATTCCTTTTTTTATCAATTATAAAGTTGACGTTAGCTCAGTTTTAGTAAGGAAAGAGAAAAACTAATATAAGTATGTGAAGTTAGAAAAGGCAACCTTAGCATTGGTGACTTCTACGAGCAAAAACCTTTTTTAAACTAATAATGTGAAGATAGTCGTAAACTTTCTATTATAATAAACAGTGAACCTAAGACATTTTTTCTCTAAGGTAAAACTCATTTGTAAAATGTAGATTTGTTGAGTGATCATGTAGTCAATATATTTTCTCTCTTAAGGAAAAATACATTAACAAAGCAAAATATGCTAAGCAATTTTACACCTAGACACAGAGAATTCATATGTACCAACAAGCTCTATATACTCCGAAAGATGAGAGAGAGTGCAATCAGCTGAGCCTCCTTCTTCGGTGATCTCTGGTGCCCTAGCCTCCCTCCCCATGGCTTCATCTTCCTCTCCTCTGACCCCAACTCGCTCTCCTCTAAAACCCCTACCATCGTCGTCTATTTGTGCATAGAAACAACCCTCTTCTCCATGCCCTAATCGAAACCAAAATCATAACCCTAACCTTCCACCTTCATTGATTTCGTCCCCTGCATAAGCAAACCAAGTCCCCCACCACCTCTGAGCCCCTTCCCCTCACCCTCCTTCTCCTCCGGACCTGAGACCAGCCCTAACCTTGACCTTACCCCCAATGGAGAAACCTCCAGGTAGTCTTCGAACTTGGAAAGCAGTCGTATCCGAAGGAATAGGCACCTCTTCTAAGGATAAATCCTTGACTTACTATCCTCCGAAAGTGAAGGAAAACCAAATCTATATTACTCCTCCACCAGAATTAGCCTAGCAAGGAGCGGCCTAGTTCCAAACCTCTCTCATTGGATTTTTCATTGGTAAGCGCCCTACTTTCCCTCTAATACAGAGAGCACTAGCTAGATCCTGGGCTGAATTTGGACTTAAGGAAATTTTAATTACCAGTTCAAACAACTTTCTCTTTAAATTTGAAGCTGAGTTTGGTATGAACGAGGTCCTGGAGAAACGACCATGGCACAAACAAGGGAAGCCTCTGTTTTTTAAGGAAATGGTGTTTGAATGGAGGAAAGCACGAAGTAGTTAGATCAGCTCCTGTATGGACTAGGTTCTATAATGTTCCTATTGAATATTGGTCTATAGAAGGGTTAGGAAGAATAGCTAGTACAGTTGGTGTCCCATTACTCATGGATAATCCTATAGCAAAGATGACTAGAATTGTTTATGTGAGGGTATGTGTGGATATGGAACTACAAAGGCATTGGCCTGATTCTTTCTTGCTGGCTACTTATACTGAAGAAGGGCAATCCACAAACAAGGAGATCAAAATAGAGTATGAATGGAAACCAGACCCTAAGTTTCTAAGCAGGAATGGGCACCTACTGGGAGGAAGTTTGCCACTAGATTTTAGCAAGAAATGGTGCAAGAGAAGGAAATTCCATATTCTACCCTTCAAAATCAACAGGAGCAGCCTACCACTTCAGAAATAAATAGCTTACTGACCATCCCAAGTGAAGAGCTTCAAAAAGACCCCAATTCTTCTCTGGATATACCTCAAACAAGCCAATAGGGATGCCAGGGAGCCTAGGAAGCAAATATCTCACCCCTAGCAAAAGAGAACAGCCAACAGGAAAGAGATCACATTGACGATTTTGAAGAACTAGCACCCTCTGCAATAAATCAAGCAAGTAGTTCTCCTTCCTCTCCTAGTTCTGAATTGGTTCCTAGTAGTTTTGGTTTCAAGGGAGAGGCAGAGCAGGATTTTACAACTAAAACAAATAGGAAATCACGAAGGAAGCATAAGTAGAATTTAGTTCAAATGGTTAGTAGTATGGATCTAGTCTTTTGGAATGTTAGAGGGCTCAATTTCCCTAATAAACATTTAGCTATCAAGGCTAGTCTTAGGAGCCTTTCTACTGCTTTTAAGTGCATAACTGAATTCAGAATCCAATCCTCCCTTTTTTTGCATGATATAAGTTCCTTGATATTTCCTAGATGGCATTACCTCACCAATATTGATCAAGCTTGAAATGCTAGGATAGTTATTGCCTGGCATACAGATAGATTCTCTTGCTCTAGGTTAACCTCTACTGATCAACTCATCCATTTAGAGGTCACTCCCATCAATAGCCCCTCTCCTTTCCTTGTCACTTGTGTGTATGGGTCCAATAATATCAATCATAGGAAACATCTCTGGACAGCATTGAACCATATCTCTTCCACTGTAGGTAATCAGCCTTGGCTAATAGCTGGGGACTTCAATGCAATTTTGAACCCTCATGAGGCAGAGCCCCTGAGTTCTTTGGCCTTGCAAGGAATGAGAGACTTTAGACAGTGTGTAGAGGACTGTGCTATTTTTGATCTTAATGCCAGTGGTCCAACCTTTACATGGACTAATAAACAAAGTGGTGCTCTCTATATTGCCCGAAAATTAGATAAAACTCTGATCAATTCTGAGTGGGCCTCTAAGTTTCCTAGCTCTTATAGTGTCACTCTCAATCCTAACATCTCAAATCACTCTCCTTTAGTGGTTAGGGCCATGCACATCAAACAGAAGTGATCCTCCCCTTTTAGGTTATCCAACTTACTTGTCCACCAGCCTAACTTTCTTCCAATAGTTGAAGAAGCTTGGAGTATTCAGATTAGAGGCACTCCTATGTTTCAGGTAGTGCCTAAACTTAAATTAGTTAAAAGAGCTCTTAAATCCCTTAATTCTGGTCAAATAGGAGATGTTAGTGCTCGAGTAGAGAATTGTCAGGCTAACCTCAACAGTATTCAAGAGCAGTTGAGAGTTGATCCTCAGTCTCACATGCTGAAAGATAGAGAGTCTGAAGCCATTCAAGATTTGCTAAGAGCCCTTAGAGATCAGGAATCCTTTTTCAAGCAAGTTTTCTGTATTAAATGGCTTCAAGAAGGGGATAGGAGCACTAAGTTTTTTCACCAATCCCTCATTGCAAACAGAAATAGGAACAACATTCACTCATTACACCTGCCCAATGGGTCTAGAATTATAAGGCTTCAAGAGATCCAAGATTATTTCTTGGCTCATTTCTAGATTTCTCTAGGGAGCTCTAAATCTGTTCCCCCTTCTCAAGAGTTTATGGCCTCTCTCTTCCCTATCCCTTTACCCGAAAGCCTCTCTTCCTCTCTTATAGTTGAAGTCTCTTCACAAGAGATCCAAGAGGTCTTCCATTCACTTCACCCCATCAAGGCCCTAGGCCCAGATGGTTTCAATGGATATTTTTTTCGCTATTCTTGGCAAATAATAGGTTCGGAAGTCACTGAAGCCATTCAAAATTTCTTTGTTTATAGGAAACTCCTTAAAGAGCTTAACTTTACTTTCATCACTCTTATCCCTAAGAAAACCCAACCAACCACAGTGCAAGATTACAGACCTATTTCTTGTTGTAATTTTATTTATAAGGTTATAGGCAAGATTATAGCAAATAGACTTCGAGAGTCTCTTCCCTAACTAGTCAGTCATAACCAAAACGCTTTTGTTAAAAATCGACGCATAGGTGATAATGTTTTGCTAGCCCAAGAAATTCTTAGGAATTATCACCTTTCCAACACTCATAAGCGTTGTGCTTTCAAAATAGACCTCAAAAAAGCCTATGACACCATTCATTGGGAGTTTCTCATTAATGTTTTAGTTTCAGTAGGGCTTCCTGGGAAATTTATTGCTTGGATACAAGAATGTATCTCTTCCCCTTCTTACTGCATACTCATCAATGGAACCCCATCCAAATTCTTCATAGGGAAGTCTGGTCTTAGACAAGGAGATCCCTTATCCCCTTTCCTTTTCATTTTATGTATGGAAGTCCTCTTTAGATGGTTGAACAAGAGTCTAGATGGCAATACATCGTTCCAATACCACTGGAGGTGCAAATCTCTCAAAATTAACCATCTTCTTTTTGCTGATGATCTTATGTTGTTTTGCCATACTGATCTGCTCTCTGTTAATTCTTTGCTTAAATGTTTGAGGACTTTCTCTCAATTATCTAGCTTAGAATGAACCCGACTAAAAGCCACTTTGTCTTATCCCCATATTCGGATAACTTAACTCACCAAATAGAAAGGATGTCTGGGCTCAAGAGAGGTAGCCTCCCCATTAAATATTTGAGGGTTCCACTCATTACTGGGAGGCTATTTAGAAGGGATTGTAGTCCCCTTTTGGAAAAACTAGAAGCTAGGATCAACAAGTGGACTAATAAAACCCTTTCCTATGCTGGTAGGCTTCAATTGACTATATCGGTGCTATCTTCCTTTCAAGTCTATTAGTCTACCATGTTCATCCTTCCTTCTTCTATCCTTAAGGATATAGAGGCTAAACTTAGGGCCTTTCTTTGGTCAGGGTCGAGTACCTCCAAAGCCAATGCTAAGGTCAAATGGTCTGACATTTGTAGAACAAAAAAGGAAGGAGGCCTAGGGATTAAACACTTACCATCTTGGAATAATGTGTTGCTTGGAAATTGGATTTGGATTTTATTTCATGACCAAAAAGTGATTTGAATGAAGTAGGTTCATTCTATCATCTTGAGGAAGGGGAATTTTTGGAGTATCCAACCGAATAGCAGTAGCTCATAGAGCTGGAGAAAAATTTTATCAGTGAGGGATAAATTAGGGAACCAATTTAGATTTAGGATAGGAAATAGAGCTTTTACTTACTTCTGGCAGGACCCCTGGCATCCGAGAGGAATTCTCAAGCATTTATCAACTCCAAGGGCTATTAATGGCTCTGAACTGACAATGGAAGCTACAATTTTAGAGGTGATCAGAAATAATATATGGAGCTGGCAAGAGTTAATAGCTGATACACTGGGCAACCTAGACCCTATTCCCTATCACCCGAATAACTCTCAACAAGATAATTTAGAGTGGTTATCTTTTTAAGACCTCCCAGACAAATAACCCCTCGGCATTCACTAGTTTGGTGTAAAAGGAATAGCCCAAGGTGCTCCTTCATCTTATGGTTGGCCTTTTGTAGAAAATTACAATCTAGAGACAAACTTCCTTACCTTCAAACCCCAAATCATTGTTCCTTATGCCTCAATGACAATGAAACCATTACTTGTTTATTCTTTGACTGCCCTTTTGCCAAAACAGTGTGGGCACATTGCCTCTCCTACTTCCATCTTAACCTTCCATTACAGCTCAATCTCTACACTATCCCCTCTTGGTTGAACCACCCACAAACTCTCAGAATGCCCACTGTCCTCCCAGTTATCCTTTCATCTGCAGTATACTCTCTTTGGAAAGAATGAAATGTTAGGACTTTGACAGATGAAGCTCTAGAGGTGGATGGCTTGAAAGCTAGAGTGATCACCCTAATTCAGGAGCAACTCAGAGCAAACACTAAGGGAAGGTCAGGCAGGAGAGTTTTTTCTTTTAATCACTAACATCCTTTATGAAGTTTCTATTTCAGGTAAACAACTGAAAACTTTAGAGAATGATGGCAAAACTTGCCCACCTCGAAGCTACCCAACCACATTCAGAGATGGAAACCCATATTCCATCAACTGCAGGTGGTCAACCTCCACACTTATCCAATTTAAAAGGTAGCAACACTAGCTCAAAGACGAATATGGATCAGAAGAATTCAAGCGAAACTCAATCCAGCAAAGGCATCTCCTTTCCAGCAACCACACTATACAACAACTCAGAAATGGTCAAATTCAAAACCAAGGGTAGGTTCCATGTAGGAAGTGCAACAATCAGTAAAGGAGAGTAGTTGGAATGTGTGATTTGTTTCTGATGTTATTAGAGCTCTTCATTAAAGAATTGCATGATTGAATTTACTTCCAATTGTCTTTTCCGATTGTTTCAATAGATGTTTGTTTCTTAGGCTATTAGGTTATCAAGGAAGTTTATTTACAACCAGCCTTTTGATGTATTGCCATCTATAAAGCATATCTCGGGGCAATTTTATTAGTCCAGGGATTTCTTCTTTGTTTGGATGCGATCAGGTTCTATCCTCTCTCTAGTCATGTACATATAACTTTATTTAATTAATCTCTTCACTGATTTACCAAAAAAAAAAATCTTACACCTAATATGTTTTCACTTAAAGACAAAACGAGTCCATCATAAATTAATATATTAACTGATCATGATCCTATGACATTTTTTCAGTATAAGATAAAATGCATTCATGAAAATTATATATATATGCTTTACATTTTCAATGAGGAATTGAACTATCAAATAATTATTATGGACTTAAGACATTCTTATTCTCATGAAGGAAAACAAAAGAATTTATCTAAAACAAATAAGGAAGAAAGAGTCGACATAACATAGGAAAGACAGTTTATGAATAATTGAACTCCCATATAAAAATTATAATGAAAAATAAAAATAACAATGTTGACCCATCAAAAGGCCACTAAAGGGTCGATACTAGTAGGAGGGAATAACCCTCAAACCCTTCCATGTTAAAATTCTTTTCAAAGATTAATAAAATTATCATGGGAAGATTTATGTGTAGGCTTAGACTTTAGAGTAAGTTCAGAGAAAAAAACAATAACATACACTCAAGTCATTAATGAAAAACTCTGAATGCTTAGACTCTGAAGCAAGTTTAGAGAAAAAAAAAGTTGCTAACACTCAAGCCGTTAATGAAAACTCTGAATGCTTAGACTTTATAATATCATTTCATATTTTAAAGCCCTCAATAAAAGGACGTAGCAATATTGTTACAATTATAAATTGTAAAAGATTTTCCCTTCAAAAGATCACGCTATACATCCATCTAGTACTCCTTTCTTATAAGATAATTTGCTTTTAGGATTCATACTCTAACTTCTTGTAATCTATCCTTCTTATCCAGGGCTTTTATATCCTTATTATAGCCCCATAGCTTTTGCTTCATATCCTTCATAGTCCTGTCTTAAGCATTAGCCATCTCTTATTAAGTCCAAAGAATCCTTTATTCATCCTTTCAAACCTCTCACTACAAATCCATTATGGACATAAGCACTTACGTTGCAAATGGTTAGCTATGATAGGCATATTCATATAATAAAGTAAAGAGAGAAATGGATCACCTTGGTGATGTTGACCTTAATCTTCTACATAACACATCTATAAAATTCCTTCCTAAGAGTTTATTATCCTATTATATAATTAGGCTTTGACATAGCTGCAGCCTCCTAAAAATGAATCCTTGGACTTAACGACCCACTTATAGAAGAAGATCTCATAATTAGGTTTCTTATATTTATTGTTAATAGCCATTCCCTTTGAAATTATTGCCTTGGGATAGGTTTGTATAGGTGTAGAGGTTTCTTTAGTAAAACTTTTGTTTATGAGGCCATAAGAGCATCTAAATTTCATCTCTCGTTGAAGCTTAAATCAACCCCTCCCATAGCTTACCTTAGCTACTACTCACTCCCATTCTCTAATACTAAGAAAAATTTTCCTTTTCTATATGTGACCCTTTTGGGGCTTATTCAAGCTCATCCTAGGCCTGATATTCAAACTATACTAGCTTAGGAGCTTACTTAATTAGGGATAAACTTGTTGCATAAACTTAAAAAGGTTTGTAGTGGGCCTTATGTTTCTTAAATGATATACCACTTAAAATTAATAAAAAAGTCACCAAGAGTGAGCCTAAACTGACCTATGATTAAGTTTATTCCTTTTAGAGTCTCAAATAAAATTTGTTTAAAGGAGGTCTCATCCTATATTTAAAACTATCATACTAGACTTTGATATCCCTAAGTCTAACAAAAAAAATATCCTCAAACATGTAAGAGGACCTTACGCTAATACAATAAGGGATGACAAAATCAACCCTCATCCCATCAAAATTACTGATTTGATTTTACCATAATAGCTTTCTACCTTAAACTTAATCGTAAACTAGATATAAGGAATGATGACCTAATAATGTCTACATTTAGCCCACTTAGTTGATCATCACCATTTGACAACTTAGACCCCACTAATTCAAGCCTATAAGCACTATAACCATGACATAAACTACCTGAACAAAACATGACACCTATAAGAAGAAACAAAGACTTAAGAAAATATATGGTAAAAAAGGTAAGACTTTGAGAAAATGAATTGAAAAAAGATAGTGGAGAAATTAGCATAAGATGTTTAAAAACAAAAAAAAGAAGTAAAGATTTTATGTTAGATGAAAATAGTTATTTATATTGTTCTTTAATGATTTTGATTAACAATACATGGATGACCAAGGTTTTTAAACCTTCCAACTTCCTTATAGTGCATAAAATTTTACCACTCTTTTCTTTACCAAAATATGTGTGCTAATTAAAGTTGTAAAGACTAGTAACAAGTTGTGATGAGCTAAAGGTACCCTTCCTAAATGCTTGATAGGATGTCCATAAGATGTTAGAGACTTAAGGGTTACTTTTGCATACAACATGTTTTCCACTAAAGACCCTTTGGACTATCCCCTTAAGTGATTGACCTTGTGTTCATGAAAATTATAAGGTATATAAAGTTTCTCCTATAAGGATTGTAAAGTTTCATCTAAAAGGTTTATAATAAAAACTTGAAGGTCATTCATACTTGAGTAAATAACCCAACTATTTAGGATTCGTGGGCCTATTTCTTCATATAGAAAAATCCATCAAGAGCATTTGATTCTTATTATCCTAAATTATTTAAGCATTTAATTTTCATTAACCTAAGTTTCCTTATAATAGGTTTGCACTTTGACATTACTCAATATCTCTCTATTATGCTTCTTCCAAATTTCTTATCATTTTGATCAATCCCCCCCTCCCAAGGTTTGAAGTTTAGATATGTGAAAAATTACTTCAACCACCTCATTCTCCACACAATCCCAAGTAAGTAGGAATAAAAGGGGAAATAAAGAAAAGACATTTAAAACTAAACAATCTAAGCTTGCTTTCGTTTTCTCTTTAGTTCTTCAGTTGAAAATTTACTTTAGCATTAGAGTGCTAATGTTCAAGCAATCTCCAAATTTATTTTGTAGAAGCTTGATAAAAACTCCAAATAGAATTATAAATGACCCGAGATAATAAACTTAGACAACATATTTATATGATATCATTTTCTATACTTCAAGAACTAGTATTATTATGATTTAGCCAAAAGCTGCAAATTACTTCCTAAGGTTCATAAAAAGTCTAACTTCATCCTTACCATTATTTATAGTACCAATTTATCCTTTGACGCTAAAAAATATAACACGTTAACTTAATAAAACATATTGACTCCGTAACCTTGAATTTGTTAAATTTCTATCATACTTTTTTATTGCATTGTTAAGTTGTCTTATGTGGCACGCCAACTTATCACAGTGTATTCAGCTCTTAAATTTGACGTGTGTAAATTATATTAGAATAATAATTCAAAATATTTTTTGACTCCTCCGTCACTACCTAGGTTGTCTATAAATATTTTAAAGATGTCTTAAGTCTTGCATGGGAAAATTTTTAGGAGGAATTCAATGTTGATGAGTAAGCCAATAAGTGATGTAACGGGAGATGCTTAGCAGAAATTTCTCTTTTCTTAAAGAGCTCATTGAAGTTTAACAAACATCCTTCACATTTTTTATTATCTTTAGGTTCTAAAAAAGATGTTAAATCTAAAACTATAGCATTGAATTGTGAAGCTTCACCCTCGCTTTGTCTTCTATAAGATTTTACGTATTGGTATGAATTGATGTTTACATCATAATTATTAACTTTTAGATGATTTTTACTTTTCTCATAATTTTTTTGACTTATAATTGAATTTGGCTAAGAAAAGTAGCCATTTGTTTTTTCGTTTACCTCATAATTTCTTTTTCTTTAAGATTATTATAAGGCAATCCAATTCTTAATTATGCCTGCAATTATTCTATCACCAACACAAGTAATAATTAAATTGCCTTGTCATAATTGAAAATGAGCACAAATTTTACTTAATTTATCTTTCATTTCTTTTTCTTTTCTTTTTAAATAGCTATACAAGGAAATAATCATAATTATATTAATTCTTTAGTTATAACCTTTTG
>JAOSBK010032829.1:0-10487 GCA_027568895.1 Erythroxylum shatona | reverse complement strand
AACATTTTAGGAATAATACAAAAATGCAATTTGAATCTCATAATTATAATCACATTATAATTTCTAATTGCATAACATTTATTCTAGAGATTTTATCTTTATGATTAATAATTAAATAATTAAAAATACACAAAGATAAAGAATGCTTTTTATTGAATAAACAAATTTTATACAATTAAATGTACAACCAAAATTGGCTGCAAGGGTATAAAGGAACAATCTTCCACTTGCACTAAAGCCAATTACCAATGTATCGAATATCATAGCCATCCATATGTCTATCATATCTCTTTTGAGATAGCGGCTTAGTAAAAGAATCTGCTATCATATTGATTAGACCGGAAACTAGTATCTGAACAACTCTAAACTCTCAACTTAGTTCCTCTATAGACCAGAAAAATATCTTTAGTCCTTCTCAAGTACTTAAAGATATTTTTCCACAGTTGTCCAATGATCCTCATCGGGATTAGCTTGATATCTACTTGTTATGCTCAAAGCATAAACAACATCTGGTCTTGTACACAACATCGCATACATGATCGACCCAATAGCCGAAGCATATGGAACACCATTCATTCTATCTCTTTCCTCTTGTGTCATAGGACACATGCTTTTGGAAAGAGAAATCCTAGGTGATGTAGGTAAAACCCCTCTTGGAATTTTTTCATGTTAAACCGCTTTAACACTTTGTCTATGTACGAGGATTGGGACAAACCAAGCAACCTCTTTGATCTATCTCGATAGATCTTTATACCTAGTATATAAGCTGTTTCTCCCATATCCTTCTTGGAGAAATTCTTACATAACCATATCTTAACAGACTAGAGCATTGAAATGTCATTTCCAATGAGCAATATGTCATCCACATAAAGCACTAAGAAAATGACTACACTTCCACTTACCTTGTTATAAACATAAGATTCATCCAAATTTTTGATAAAACCAAACTCTTTTATTGTTTCATCAAAACGGATGTTCCAACTTCGTGACGCTTGCTTCAGTCCATTTATGGACCTTTGGAACTTGCATACTTGATCAGGAAATTCTTTAGATTCAAAACCCTCAAGTTGTGTCATATACACATCCTCTTGCAAATTCCCATTAAGAAATGCTATTTTGACATCCATCTGCCAAATTTCATAATCATGATATGTTGCTATAGCCAATAAAATCCTTATGGATTTAAGAATTGCTACTGGAGAAAAAGTTTCATCAAAATCAACTCCTTGTTTTTGTTTGTAACCTTTCACCACTAACTTTACTTTGTACGTATGTATATTTCCATCTATATACATACGTACAAAGTAAAAATCCATTTGCACCAATAGGTACTATACCTTCAAGTGCATCCACCAAAGATTGTACTTGGTTAGTGTACATGGATTCCATTTCAAATTTCATGGCTTCTTACCATTTTAAAGAATCAATGTCTGACATTGCTTCCTTAAAATCAGTAGGTTCGTCATTCATAATTGAAGCATCATCGCTTCCTTTTTCAATATGTAGATCTAATCTAACAGGCGGATGACGTACCCTTCCAGACCGTCACGAACTATGTGTATCTTGAACCATTGATTGGTCATTTAATGTATCAACTTATGGTTCTTGTTCCATTTCGATGTATGTTTCTGGTTTTAAAACTTCTCTAAGTTCAACATCACTCCCACTACTTTCTTTGAGAATAAATTTTCCTTCTAAGAATATAGCATACCTTGAGACAAACTCCTTTTACTCAAGAGTATAATAAAATTGATATCCAAAATTTTCTTTTGGATACCCCACAAACATGCATTTATCTGACTTAGTTTCAAGCTTATCAGACATTACACGCTTCACGTAAGCATCATATCCCCAAATTTTTAACTGTGACAACCTTGTTCTTTTATCAATCCATATATCATATAAAGTCTTGTCAACAATTTTGGATGGAGCTCGATTCAATAGGTAGGTAGCAGTGTTAAGAGCATATCCCCAAAATGAAACTGGAAGAATTGCATAATTCATCATGGAACGTATCATATCTAATAAAGTACAGTTTCTCCTTTTAGAAACCCCATTATGTTATGGACTTCGAGGCGGAGTCCATTTTGAGAGAATTCCATTCTCTTTTAAGTAACTAAGAAACTCATGGTCCAAGTACTTGCCACCTTGATCAGATCTAAGTGTCTTAATACTTTTACTAGTTTGTTTCTCTACTTCAAGTCTAAATTCTTTGAACTTTTTAAATGCTTCAGACTTGTATTTCATTAAATACTCATAACCATATCTTGAATGATCATTTGAGAATGTTATGAAATATGAAAAAGCTCTAGGTTGAGTAGACATAGGGCCACATACATCTGAATGTATAAGCTTTAACAACTCATTAATACATTGTCCCTTTCCACTAAAGGGAAGTTTGGTCATTTTCCCCTTTAAATAAGATTCACAAGTTTCATATGATTCATAATCGAAAAGATCTAAACATCTTTATTTATGTAACTTTGTGATTCTTGTTTCATTAATATGGCTTAACCTACAATGCCATAAATAAGAAGGATTTTGGTCACTTAATCTCCTTTTATTGCTATTTAGTTGAAGAATTGGTCTTTTAAGATCAAATTCATACAAATCATTTATAAGCGTACCAAATCTGTAATAAATGTCATCTTTATAGAAAGAACAACTATTATTCTTAATATTGAAAACAAAACCATTCATGTCCAAACATGGAATATATGTTTCTTATGATGATAGGAACATAATAACAATTTTTTAGTTCAAGTACAAGACTAGAAGGAAAAGCTAAACTACAATTTCCAATAGCTAACGCAGCAACTCCTGCTCCATTGCTGACTCGTAAGTCTACTTCCCCTTTTCTCAACGCTCCACTGTCTGTCAATACCTACACACTGTTACAAATGTGAGAACCACATCCGGTATCTAATACCCAAGATTGTGATACAAAAGTAGAAAGATTGATTTCAATCATAAACAAACCTGAAGTTGAAGTTTCGCTTAACTTCTTTTCCTTCAAGCTAGCAAGATAAGCTTTGCAATTCCTCTTCCAATGTCCAGCTATGCCACAATGAAAACAGGTGCCCTTGTCATTCTTCTTCTTGACACCACTTATTGGTTTTGCTACTTTATCAAGGCTTCTGATTCTTGTTCTTATTATTCTTTTTAAGGATCTTACCCTTATTCTTGGAAGAACAAGAGCCAACAACAAAAACAAAACCGGATTCCTTCTTAAGGCATCCCTCAGTGGTCTTGAGCAGGTTGAGTAATTCAGCCAATGATATTTCCTTTTTGTTCATATGGAAGTTTATAATAAATTGTGAAAAACTTGGGGTAAGAGACTAGAGCACTAAGTCAATGCTCAACTTGAGGTTCAGGTCATACCCCAATTGGCCTAATTTTTCAATGTAGCCAATCATATGTAGAACATGAATTTCCACTGATGTTCCAAGAGCCATCAGACATTGAAACAGGGCTCTCACAGTCTCAAACCTCTCCACTTAGCTTTGAGCACCAAACAACTCTTGAAGGTGCAAGAACATTTCCCTTGCATTCATATTTTCATGTTGCCTCTGAAGCTCGGGAGACATACTGGCTAGCATCACACATGTCACTTGGTCATTGTCATCTATATGACTTTGATAATATTCCCAATCTTCATTGGTAGCATCTTGAGGAGGTTCAGGTGGAAGCTCAGTGTCAAGAACATACAATTTTTTCTCTTGCCTTAAAACAATTTTAAGGTTATGCAACTAGTAAGAAAAACTTAGTCTAGTCAATTTATTTGTATCCATGATGCTCCTCAAGGACAAATTCGTACTCATTTTCAAAAACTGATTCGTCAAAAAAATATAAATTAGTTTATGTCGTAAAACCAAATAAATAAGGACTTCTAAAATTTGGTTACTCCTATTATTTTAAACAAATTAATAGCCCTCACTATTAATTCGAGAAATTATCAAATAATTTCCTAGTAGGATAAGATCCTATTTTAATTTAATTGATCTTGAGTTTTATCAACAAACCAATTAAATTAAATTAAGCAGATAACATTTTATCAATCACATCCTATGTGATCGCTATATTCGTTAAGAGACAACTCTTTTTCATAAATATATCTAATAATATTATCCTAACTTTACCTCTAAATTAATATAATCATGAGTTTACTCATCTAAATCATTTAAATTTAGTTAAGTAAAACTCATTGTTATAAGACGAAACATGTTCGAGTTAAAGTGACTTTGATTTTACTCAACAAGCCTAACAATAAACAAAACTCTGGTTTAATCCTATAATAATTGAAGACATTATTCATACTCTAAACATGTACTTAATATTTTAAAGAGGGATTTAAAATAAAATGAAATCTCATTCGAAATAATATAATCTCATTATATTAATTTATTTGACATAATCTTGGCTTGCTGAATGCTCCACAGGCAAAGAGATGCACGCTTCTGGCCATACAGCCAAGAGCACGTCTCCTGGCCAACCAGATAGGGTGCGTGCTGCTCCAGCCAACTTTTGCAACTTTATTTTAAGAACCAAAATAACAATTTATTCTACTAGTTCTACCTTCAAACTATCTCAAGGCACTCTACCCCATCTGTATAATTATAAACATACTTATAAATATACTTAAAAACTCTAGAGAGATAAAAACTCTCTAGAGTGGGTGGTGGTTCTCTAACCATCGGTGGCTACTACTGCCTCCGGTGGTTCTGTTCTTCATCAAACATGAAGCACAATATAAACTTGTTAATCAAACATATAACAACATTAATTGAAGCATTGAGTTTGAATAAAAGCAATGAGTAAAATGGCCACCGAAACGTTAAAAGAAGGTTGATATAATGAACATATAAGCTTGAGTAAATGAACAGAAACCTTTGACTATCATGCAACCATTTTCTGTTAATAACCCAAAGTATACGTTATGCATTGAATATAAACTGGACTTGATAAGACCAACGTTGGTTACGTATCCTATTGATCAATTATGCAAATGAAGAGACAACAATAACGCATGCATACAACTCTTCGTCTGTCATTAAAGCATGCAACTCTATGTCTGGTTTTCAAAAAACATCACGCAAGAGGAGAAACAAGCGAAACAAAGATCAAAATAAAATCTTTCCCAGAAACACTGGAAACTCTTTCCAGATTTCCAAAAAACTAGAAAATTTCCAGAAATTGATATAACGCAGTTCACATATCCAGAAATACATATAACCATTTTACATCCAATCCAGAAAAAGAAAACGCATATAATCATGAAAATTTCCAGAAGCTCATAAACAATTATTCCACACTTCCAGAAATGCATATAAACATATTGCACCTTTTATTACCCAAAACACTTTCGGCATAATAAAGAACAAAATTTCCCGAAACTTATTGGAACAGTGAAAGCATGCACATATCAATATGCAACTTTTGTATATTAAAACCAAATCAAAATATATTCAAGCTTATGAATCAAAAATAAAACTGTTAAAGGTAGCTCTGATACCATTGTTGGAAAAATTACGCAAGATCAAATCTTAGCACAGTAGAAATAATATAAAAAAATTTCCATATAATCAACTTTAACAGAATTAAATTAGAAACATAAAACAAGAAATTGACAAAGTTATACTAACTTGTTCTGATTTCTTGTTACAATTTTCCATTTCTTTGAAACTGTCAATTTCACGAGCTGTTTAATTATCCAGCCTCTAATGGTATCTACCAATCTATTCAGAGAAAACTCAAATCAAATTTGAGAGGAAAAATTTAAGAAGTGCTAGCATCCATTTTTTTAATTTTTCATATCCTTGGATTTTATTAAAATTACAACTAAAATCATACTTTAATTATAATTATTAATTAATCCTTATAAGATCAAATATCACATATTGACCCTAAAAGTTTCTAAAACTTCTCAATTAAGTCCAACTTAATTCAAATTTCATTTTCTCCTTTATAGACTTTTTTATGTATGACCCAATAGGTTCCTAATATGTTGGTCACAATTATAAATTATAATTCTAATTCATAATTAGAATCAGATAAATTAAAAATCCTTTTAATTTATCTTAATTCTCTAATTAAACAATTTATAATCATAGATCATGATTGACATCTAGCAATATGTCATGACGACCCAAATAATAGGAATTTCAAAGTGGTTTGACTTAACCTTTCTATGCATGGTTATCTTGTATAAATTAATCCTTTCGTCATCTAATGTTCCAATTAGAATTAGAGTATGGAATTCGCGTCTACTATAAATAATCCAATTATATTTGTTCTTGCTAATTAGTAAATGATTTGTAATTGATATTTGAAAACAATTTTTCCAAATTTCAATTTACTCTGGCCAGAGATTTCCAAAACTATTACTAATCAAGAACGGCAGAATATTCTTCCTAATTATTTTAGGATAACGAATTTTTTATTGATTTACTCAACTATCTCCACATAGTTCATACTATATCCAATAACTACCGAATTGAACTATTCCAAAAATAGAACATAAGTAGCATCAAAACATAGTAATTCTTACTTGAGATAACTTTGGTAATCTCAAGTCTAAAGATCAATTATACAACCATCATAATAAGATAATCCACAGACAATCAAGTAATGTTCTATTCGGGATTCTCATAATTGGGTCAGTTCAGTGAATTTATTCTCTAACAAGTACCCATATGTTTGTTTAAATGTCTTCACACCTTAATTTATGAGATCAATTACTTTCTTCATAAGAAAGAAACAAATATGTGCCAGTCTAACTATTTCATCAATACCCCGTCTTGATGAAACTATGACTAGGAACATTTTAGGAATAATACAAAAAATACAATTTGAATCAAATAATTATAATCACATTATAATTTCTAATTGCATAACAATTATTCCAGGGATTTTATCTTTATGAATAATAATTAAATAATTAAAAATACACAAAGATAAAGAATGCCTTTTATTGAATAAAATAAATTTTATACAATTAAATGTACAACCAAAATTGGTTATAAGGGTATAAACCAATAGTCGTTTGAGGGGCTTAAGAAGGAGGGCAAGAATACAAGTGAAACAAACCACTATGCATATCTGAACGATGGCAAGAGGCAATCCATAATCCAAAGGATTTTCACCTTGAAACGCCTCGTTTCATATTGCCTTCATTGGTGCAAAACATGCTATTCCATTGGTAGTTACCACCATTGTTCCTACGTGAACACAGATGGTTTAAGAAAAATATTAGTTCAAGGAATTTGGAATGATTTTATAATTAATTATTAATGAGGTAAAAGAAAAGAAGGTCTTTGAAACTAATCCCTTTAATAATTTTAAGACATGAAACGTGAATGGTCTAAGAAACAAATTAGTAAATAGCTTTCTGCAAAATGTATTCAACCATGCAACGCTTAATTGGAATTGCTAAAATCTATGGTGTTTACCTTCTGAGTAGAGTAACTACAACTTTGTAAGACAATAAATTGGAAGGTATAAACTTCTTTATATACAGATTAAACAGACGTTTGTGTCGTAGAAAAAGACTAAACAAATTTAGATTTTTGACAAAATTAACTTAAATTTGGATAAGGAATGTACGAAATTTAAGCACATTAATTAAAGGTCTACCAAATTTGGAATTCCCTTTTGGATTATGAAAAGGGTTAGTTAAAGGATAAAAAGTAAGGAAAATAAAAAGATTTTAACAAAATAAGAAAAGGATTAAACTATATAAGCGAAAGCTGACAACTTTGACTTCAAAAACAACACTGGCCATGCCGTTCCTATAACCGGGGAGGTGGCATCATGTGTAACGTATAATTTAATATAATTAATTTTATAATTAATTAATTAAAATATAATTAAAATACAATCAACAATGTCAGAGAATGCCTCGAACGGATAGTAATTTGGAAATAGGTTTAATTTAAACAATAGAAACAAAAGAAAACATCGCAAAAAGATTAAGAACAAAGAAACTGTTATCCAAAGCATTTGGAGAGCAACGTCAGCACTCGATGTATCTATATCCAAAAGAATATCTAGATTAAAACACAAAGAAAACGAGACGTGCTTATCTAATAGTAAGCGTACTCTGAATTCACACTTGGAAATTACTAGACATGCCAAAAATAGAAGAAAGACAGAATGAGAGAGACGAATCACCTGAATCTGTCTGCTACGTGAGAGAAACCGACGTGGTGGTTCGGCAATCAACTTTATAGTCAGTTGGGTGATTGCCTAGAAAATCCTCAGACGAAGGAACGAGAACAAGTCCACATGATCAGAGGCTTCAGGTGAGCCAAAACAATGGAGATCGAGAGCCAAGAGTGTGATGGTGATTTACTGGCGAAAGGACTTTCTACACTTATAGAAGCGCGAATATGACGAATACCGGGTATACCCCTGTACACATATCTTATTTACGAATTTGCCGCGAAAGCTTGGTTTATTTTATTTGAACTAAACAAAATAAAATATTTATAGCCAATGTTTATTTAGATTGACTATAACACAGATAGAGTTATATAAATACGGGAAAATCGGATAAGAAATTTTTTTGAAGTAAGTACATCTTTTTCAATTTGAATAATGGACAATTATTGTCAGGCAATTGGTATTTTATTATAAAAGAAAATTCATACATTGGACGTCAACAATACTTGAGTTTAGAGTGTTCAAATTTGTATTGGGACAAAAGAAAATAAGATCTTATTGTGAAAATCAACCGAATTAGAGCAAGTTCGTAGCTAAATAAGACTAAAGAGAATAGTAAAAAATACACAGATTTTACGTTAAAAAACTCTCAAATTAGGGTAAGAATCACGGGCAAAAATAAAAAACGTTTATTACTAAGAAAAACTAAAGAATTATAAGGAAAAACTGGACCCAAAAGTATACAGAATATTTTTATATCTCTCTTTTCTCTCTCACCTCACTCTCTCTTTTTCTCTTTTGTTTTGTTGCTGCTCTTGGTTCATATCCTGCATTTTTATAGGCAGCAGAAGACAAATATGGTTTGCCAATTTGGTTAATCATACTTTTGGCATATTAGGCACCAAAAAATCGATGCCTAGCTTGCCAACCAAGTTTCACAATTCTCCTATTTGAAGATTTGATTGATAATCAATCATATCTTAACACCATTTGTTCTACCTTGCCGTTTTATGTTGCTTATGTTTTTGTCAAGCCACACGAGGATTGACACCACATAAGCTTGTCACCATTGATTGCTTTTGTCATAAAATCTGCCAGGTTATCCATTGTATGAATTTTCTGTATATTCACCTTTCCTTCTTCCACTTTCTCACAAACAAAGTGATATTGAACTCGGATGTGTTTTGTTTTTGAATGAAATGCTGGATTCTTGGCAAGATGCAAAACACTTTGACTGTCACAGTACAAAGTAATATTCTCTTGTTTATTCCCAAATTCTTCCAACAACATCTTCAATCATACTGCTTCTTTACTTACTTGTGTAGCTGCTACATATTCTGCTTCTATTGTTGATGTAGTTACAACTGACTACAGTTTTGAAACCCAGCTCACAGCTCCTTTGGCTAGTGTAAACACATATCCTGTAGTGGATTTACTTTTATCAAGATCACCTACTTAATCAGCATCAACATATCCTTTGACAGTAAAATCTGATCCTCTATAACATAATGCAACAGCTGAGGTTCCTTTTATATATCTGAGAATCCTTTTAACAATATTCCAATGCTCTCGACCAGGATTCGTCATGTATCTACTAACTACTCCCACTGCATGTGCAATGTCTGGTCTTGTACAAATCATAGTGAACATTAGGCTCCACACTGCTGATGCATACAGTACTCGAGACATTTCCATCCTCTCTTCTTCATTGCTAAGACTCATACTTGAAGATAACTTAAAATTAACAGGAAAAGGGGTATAAATTGACTTACAATCTTGCATATTGAATCGCCGTAAGATCTTCTTCAAATAATTCTTCTAAGAAAGTCAAATCTTCCTATTATTTATGTCTCAGTGAATTTGCATCCCTAGAATCTTGTTTACTAGTCCCAAGTCCTTCATTTCAAATTCCCTAGCCAACTGTGCCTTCAATTCTTTGATAAGATCGTTGTTGGGGCCTGCTACCAACATGTCGTCTACATACAACAGCAAGACTATAAAATTATCTTTCTCAAACCTCTTGAAATATGCACAAGGGTCTGCATTCAGTCTACTATATAGAGATTTGTTCAACCTACAAATCAAGTTATCTTTCCCTTTTTCTTCGAATCTTTCTCGTTGGAGCATATAAATTTCTTCTTCAAGATCTCCATGAAGAAATGCAGTTTTCACATCTAACTACTCAAGATGCAAGTCATATATAGCACACATTGCCAGAACTACTTGGACTGTAGTAAGTCGAACCACAAGAGAAAATATTTTGTTAAAATCAATACCTTCTTTCTGAGCATATCCTTTTACCACTAGTCTAGCATGATATCGCTCCA
>JAOSBK010032828.1:0-10490 GCA_027568895.1 Erythroxylum shatona | reverse complement strand
ATCGGATTCGATTATGGGCCCTAAGCAGATTAATTGGATTGGAGGAAAATTAGGGTCAAATTATTACAATTTATTCGTATGTCATTAAATTAAATTCGATTTGAGGTGTCTTTTGTGGTGAGGAATCCCTCCCTCGTGCGATGCGCGGCCAGATGTCACGTAGAACGTCGGGCCCGCGATTCACCGGGGAGGGGTTCCAACATAAATACCTCATTTTCTTTGTCAAAAGAGTGAAGAATGTTCAAAATTGTCAAAATCTCTACATTCTCACTGTCACAATCGTTCGTGCATTTCTAGTTGGTTGCTCACTGTCATGATTGTGCATTTCAGGATATCACCACTCTGTCACAATCGTGCACACCTCCTCTGAGTTTCCCTTCTGTCACAATAGATCTTCCCCAGATTTTACGAAATAGCATATTTTTCATCACTTCTTCATCTCTTTTGCTTAGTCTATCATTTCCAATTTATGTCCTTATTATTTCCTCTTTCTTCATTTTCTTTAACACTTCATTTCATCTCTAACTATCACCTTAATCTTTCCCATTTCAAGACATCACATTACACTAACCTTTTCTTTAACTCTTACTGACTTTAATCCATCTCTATAACACCCAACGAGATTCACGTATATAAATAGTGAAAATAGAGCATAAGCATATCATCTTTCATGAAATTTCTACACTCTTTTTATATTATCATAATGATCTTTCTATCTCAAAAATCATCTCAACAACAATCTATGAAAGGTTAACCATCTCATATGCAGAAATAAAACATTTATATGCTGGGGGGACTTAGTCACGGGGGTGAATTATTAAGTCACCCCCATGACTAGCCTAGGGGAGACTATGAACATTTAATTTTGTATGCTTTCCCTATAGTGGGTGAAAGTGGTCTCATAACATAATCAAGGATAATGTTGGAGATGGCAACACTAGAAATAAATTAATTTCACTAGAAGTAATTAGAACTTGCAGCGAGCAAAGGTTGGAAAAAACTTCACAATGATAGGTGAAGAGAAAAAAATTTTGTTATGTAGATTATTTGTCTTCTTTATTGTAAGTCTTAAGGTTTTTAAAAATATTAATTTTATGATCAAAGGTAAATAATTTTGAACATATTACTAATATTATAGTAATGCTATCATTATTTACAAGTGTAACTTATAAGTTTAAAACAACAGAAGTGAGAACGATGAGCAGCCAAGAACCAAAGGTACAATGGTCATTGCTAAATAGCTAATTCAGCTGTTTGGTCTAAAACGCTCCACATCTATAGCTTTTCACAAAATAGTTAGTTGGGTTGAATCAACCAATCCAATCAGCTCATAATCAAACAACAAAACAACCTTTTAACATAATCAGACTTCTAAAAATAGGTCAACCAGCTAAACAAACTTATCAGTTGTTTACCAAACGAGGCGTGAGGGTATAACAACTTCTTAACATTCCAACTTCCAATCAATTGGGTTTCTCCACTTTTGTGGAAATTTCCTTTTACTTACACTTATTAGACTTCAATTTCTTTATCAAATATCCTTGAATGAAAATTTTGGTTTTGTGCACTAATATAATTATTGTAGATTCAAATAGAATTACAAGTTATTTTTAATTTTTATCACAAAATTTATTATATTTTGGAATTAAAATTTATACAAACTTGACTTTACTTAATAAAAATTAAATATTCAGATGAATATATGAAAAGACAAAGCCAATAATGCGTAAAATCTAAGATATTAATTTTCAACATCTTTTGAATTACATAAGTAATTATAGTCTAGTTTTAGTTCATTCTTTTCAACTTTGTTCTTTTTTCACCGTTGTGTTTATTGAAAATTTTTTAAAATAACATAAGTCATTGTTAAAGGAAATTTTTATCTGTTGAAATTGTGATAATTTATGTACATAAACATCATGATTGATCTAATTAGCATTAAAGAAAACTATTATAGAACCTTTTAAAAGACTAATAGAGTTTGTTCGATTCGTGATTAAGAAAAGTCTTCCCAACACCCATTAATCCACCCCTCTGGAGACAACAGCACGTTGTTATAAAAACAGATGTACGGTATCTCCAACCCTGTCAAGCGATACATGTGTATAGCTGGGATGCAAGTGTGTTTCAGAATTAAAATAAAAATCAACAACTAATCAAGCAACCTAATAGGTGCTTATGTAATCAACTAGTTATTGCATACTACTTTACCAACTGACACGCAAACAAGCGACATCTTATATATACTCATCCATTCACTAGTTAAAGTCCATCAATCATGTGATCCTCAACTAATAACCACTCATGTGTCAAGTTCAACTTTGCTTAACTTATTATTGCCACTTTCCTTGACTACCTAATGCGGCATACATTACGCGCTATTGTTTATATAGGCAAAGTGGGAGAGAATTCTCCTTTTTCTTCTTCTTTTTCTCCACTGCTACAGAGGCTAACCACTCTCGCGGCACAAGTGACTTGTTTATGTTATTGGCCAGCTTTCTGGGCTTTTTGTTTTCAATTTTGTAATTATCAACTCAAACCCCACGAGGGATGCATTAAGAAAGATTTTCCTTGTAATCTATGCCAGGTGCAACAGCTTATTTGGCTTCATCGCACCGAACTTAATTTTAATTGTCAAGAAAGATAGAAAATATTAGAAGACACAAATGCATCCATGCTGCCTTTTGGCCTGTTTTGCCCATAAGCACTTAAAATTAAGAGAACTTATTAGCATTTACTATATTTTATATATTTGAAAAACTCGTGTAATCAACATATACCGTCTATTATTAAGTATATACCGCATATTATTTTTAGTAGGCACATGTAATTAGGTGAAGATTAGTTTTATTTAAGGTCTTATTTAAGTAGGTATAATTGAGGAGACAAATTTTTTGATTCTTGAGAATTTGTATATATTGTTTCTTCTAGGCTCGATGGAAAGACATCGCCTTTTGGCTATCTCTAAATTTGTTTGTGAAATAGTATCAAAGCCTATCTAGGTCATCGATTTTTTTGTTTGTGACTAATAATTAATTATTGGTCTCTTGGATTATGAATTCCATTGAACCTTCACTGCATTAGACTATTTCACACGTACAGTGGTGCAGGATCTTTGGAAAGAACATATAAGAACGCGTCTCAGTAGCCAATGGACCACGCATATAACAACTGAAAGTTGAACTTGTTGAGTGCAAACAAAGGGGATTGAATATAGTCATTTACTATGGAAAGTTGAAGAAGTTTTGAGAAAATTTGGTTAATTACGAACAGATGTCAACGTGCAAGTGTGGATTATGCAAGTGAAAACTCGAAACTACATTGTACAAGAAGCATAAAAAGGAAAATTTTCATCAATTTCTCATAAATCTCAACAAAGCAGTGAAGCACTCTATGGAATAGTAAGATCAAATATACTTACTCAAGATCCTTTACCAAGTTTAAATAAAGTTTATTCAATCCTAGTGCAAGAAGAGAACGTGAGAACCATTGCTCGTAGGAAGGAGGAATGTGGTGAAGTGATGAGCTTTATTGTACAAGCTAGATCGGGATCTTGAGGGTGAGGTGAAGGAAAAGACAAGAATACAATGTGCACTTATTGCAACCATACAGGGCATGAACTTCATACTTTTTTTTTAGATAATTGGATATCTTGAATGGTGAGGAGATTGCCCTCGGGGAACAGGATGAGGAACTGGACAGAACAAGGGAGTACAACAATTTACTAATTATGGGAGCAGAGGATGCAAAAGAGGAGCCAAGTTTAATGCAACTCAAGCCTCAACATCAAGAGCAGTGAGTAATATTATGGTATCAGATGTTGACAAGACTACTATTATTGGGCTTAATAATGAGTAACAATGAGTAGTGGGAAACATTAAGGAAAATTTTAAGTGTTGTGAAAATGGAAGCAAAGGAGAAATTAATCGGTAAGTGTTCTTCTAAACAATGGGTATTTGACTCTAGTGCTCCTCGTCACATAAAAGGATGGCTAGAATGTTGCATAATGTTTGAGATGTAATGGAATGTCCTATGGGGCTTCTAAATAGGAAGCAAACTGTTGCCATAAAGGAGGGAACAGTAGTGCTTAGCAATCAATTGAAGTTAAAAAATGTTTTTCATGTGCTAAGTTTGACATGTAATTTGATTTCCTTATCACAACTACTTGATGAATCAAACTATATGGCTTAGTTCACTAACAATTTTTATGTTATACAAGGTTGTAGAGTTG
Source organism: Erythroxylum shatona (assembly GCA_027568895.1). Classification (NCBI taxonomy): domain Eukaryota; kingdom Viridiplantae; phylum Streptophyta; class Magnoliopsida; order Malpighiales; family Erythroxylaceae; genus Erythroxylum; species Erythroxylum shatona. Next base: position 6,259 of record JAOSBK010032828.1, on the reverse strand, counting down.
ATTCCTAAAGATGGTTCTAGTAGGAGTAATACTTTGTGGAATAAAGCATTTGAAGTTTGCCTTATAACGAAACAATCAAAAGATAGTTTTCTAGTTAGTAGTGACGAAACTCTAGAAGTATTTCAACTGATTCATTGTCATTTGTAGGGGGCCTTATTGAAACCAACTTTTTATGGTGCAAGATATTTCTTAACCATTATTGATAATTTTTTCCAGATAGTATGGATTTATTTATTAGTTGATAAGAAGGAGGTGTCAATGAATTTATGTAATTTATTTGCTATGGTGGATTGTCAATTTAATAAACAAGTGAAAGTTGTACGTAGTGATAATGGTACAGAGTTTAGATGTATGAGTAAATATTTTCATAAATGTGGCATTGTATATGAAACATCCTGTAAAGGAACTAAGCAACAAAATGGACTGTTGGAGTGTAAACATAGGCATATATTTAATGTAGCTTGAGCATTGCGCTTTCAAGCCAACCTTCTTATAGAATTCTCTAGGGAATGCATTTTGGTTACTTTATATTTGATTAAGTGAACACCCTCATTCATCTTGATTGGTAAAACACGATGTGAAATTTTATATGGTAAACTAGCCTTATTTAGACATTTGCACGTGTTTGGATGCTTGTGCTATCTACATAATCAAGATCACAAAGGAGACAAATTTACTAGTTGTAGTCAAATATGCATTTTTGTGGGCTATCCTTATGGCAAAAAGGGTTGGAGAGTGTATGACCTAAAGTTAGGTGTATTCTTTTTTTCAAAGGACAAAGTGTTTTATGAGCGTGAGTTTCCTTACTTGACAAAAGATAATGATGGACCTAGTAATATAAAGGATTGGTGTGGTGTGGATGAGGATGAGGATGAGGATGAGGATGATGATATGGATGTTATAAGACAAAATCATTTGTCTCAAGAGAACGAGCAATCTGTATCTGATGAAGTGTTGAATAGTAATGTGGTATGTGAGGATAATGATACTGAAGAAATCATGGATATTAGAAGTTGTAAGAATAATGAAGTAAGGGGGTGCAAAGCTGTCGAGAATGAGGAGCCTTCAGTCCGTGGATATTGAAATAAAATGTCATCCACTCATTTGCAAGATTTTGTGACAAATACTATCTGTAAATTGATCCCCTCTATGAGTTCATCTACTTAATCGCACTCCTCAAGTACGCCCCACCCTATAGCACATTGTATGAATTGTAATAATTTTTCTATATGACACCAAAAAAATATATCAGTTATTACTACAAAAATTGAACCTTAAATATGATGGATCAATTCAGAGTTTTAAAGCAAGGCTTATGATTTTGGGAAACAATCAAGTTGAAGGGCTAGATTATAATGAAACTTTTACACCCATAGCCAAAATGGTGAATGTTCACACTTTCCTTGTAATTGCAGCAATTAAAAATTGGGAACTTCATCATGCAATTTGACATAATGAACTTAAGGAAGAAAACTATATGAAGTTGCCTCCTAACTTTCATTCTGAGGCAACTAGCAAAGTTTATCGACTTCGAAAATCACTGTGTGGGTTAAAACAAGCTCCAAGATGCTAGTTTGCTAAGTTGGCTGGCACTTTGAAATGATATAGTTTTCATCAATCATATTCAGACAACTTTGTTTTTACATTATAACATGATAGTTTGCAACTTAATGTGTTGGTCTATGTTGATGATCTTATTATATAGAGAAATGATGATACTGTGATTCAGACTTTCAAAGCCTATCTGAGTAGATGTTTTTATATGAAAGATCTTGGGGTTTTGAAATATTTTTAGGATATGAGATGGCTCAAGATCACACTGGTTTTTTTGGTAAATACGCTGGTATTTTTATGTGCCAATGAAAATATACATTAGACATTAGTTTCAAAGTGGGTTTGTTAGGAGCAAAACCTGGTGGCCTTCCTTTAGATTATAACCATCATCTTCCTTTGGCTAACAGCAAACCTCTTCTATATCTAGCGTGTTATTGTAGGTTGGTTGGATAATTAATTTATCTTTTTGTCACATGATTTGGACTTTCTTACAATGTGTAGATGGTTGCACAATTTATGCAGCAGCCAGTGCAAGTGCATTAGGATATAACGATTCATGTGATGTGTTATTTGAATGGTAATTTAGGTTAAAGAATTTTGTTACGAGCTAATTATGATTTGTAATCATATGCCTAGTGTGATTCAGATTAGGCAGGTTGCCCTTTGACTCAATGATCTCTTATTGGATGTTTTATTCTATTTGCTAATTCTCCCATTTCATGGAAGACTAAGAAATAACACACCATGTCTCGTTCTTAAGAAGAGATAGAGTATCGATCTATGGCCACTACTGCTTGTAAGATAAAATTCTTAAAGGCATTATTATTATGCCTCGGTGTTGCATATCCGAGACCTATGAAGCTTTATTGCAATAGTCAGGTTGCTTTGCATATTGCAGCTAACCTAGTTTTTCATGAATGTACAAAACACATTGAGGTTGACTGTCATTTTTTGTGTGAAGAAGTTGTTATAGGAATCATTACTCCAAGATAAGTAGCTACTCATGTTCAGTTGGCTGATATTTTCACCAAATCATTAGGGAAGTCAAAATCTGCATGCTCAAACTTGAGGGTATTAACATCTACTATATCTTATATATGTGGAAAACTTATGTAATCAACATGTATTATATATTAGTCATCATATATCGTATATTACTTTTAGTAGGCACATGTAATTAGTTAAAGATTAGTCTTATTTAGGGTGTTATTTAGGTAGATATAATTAAGGAGAAAATTTTTTTATTCTTGTAATTTTCTATATATTGTTTCTTCTAAGCTCAATGGGAAGACATCACCTTTTGGCCATCTCTAATTTTTTATGACATAACTAAATGTTAATTAGCAAATCCATTGATTATGCACTGCCACTAACATTGGGTAACCTACATGTAAGAGCTAACACATTTGTAGACACAAGCAAGTTTGATACGCAGGAGAACAATTTTTCCTTCAATTTTTAAGGAAAAAAACACATCCAATTGGCAAAGTCAAGTCATATTAACATTACACCAGTGATAAAGGTACAGTACTACACCGATCGAAATTTGGTACATTACTATGATATTTGGTACTATAGGTTGGTACTGACCGGTATTAAAATACAACCAAATATCGAACTAAATTGCAACTTTATAAAAAGTTAAAAGGCTTAATTGAAATTTTACAAAATTTAACCCTAACAATTAAACCTACCCACCTGCTACCTCCAGCCACTACCTCTCTCACTGTCTCACACCTTACCGTGCTCTCCTCTCAATTTGCCATCCTAGTCAATGTGGCACCATTGCATCATTGCACCAGTCAGTATGACCACACCCATGACACCACCCGCACCATCACATCAGCCTATAGTCATTCACCTATCACACGTACCCATCACTCCAGTCAAACCACCCCCGCATTAGCACTTGCACCCAGATGGCTAGACCCACTCGCACCTACACCCAGATGGTTAGATCTAGTTATACTTGCACGCCTGTTAGCTTACACCTGCACCTATTGATTTGAATATTAAATTGTGTATTTGTATTGTACAGAATATTGATACAGATAAATGAGTATTGAATTGTGAATTTATGATGAATTATGTATTTGTGTTTTGTGACTTTATGTTGAGTAATAATCTGTATGTTGAATTAATGGTTCTCGGGTAATTATGTTAGATTAAATTGAATTGCACAGTGTATCATATATGTTAACTCTTGACTATGAACTGATAGTGATATAATATAGTATGTTTTCTAGATATTTAAGTATGCTTTAAGTATTTTATTTGATGATAATAATGTGTTTTGGGCTTAGAATTATGTTCCTGTTAGTATTTTTATGTATTTTAATTAGCTGACTATTTTAAAGCAAGAATTTAATTTTAATATTATGTTTCAAGGGTTGTTTGGTATGTTTGTTAGGGAGTGAAAATAGGAAAATTGAAGAAAAGATGAAGGACTTAAAGAATAAGAGCATGCATGATCTTGAATGTTAGCTGCATGGGGATGAAGCCTCTAGCACTATTGTGCATCATGCAATGCACAATCGTGCATAGGTAGTTTTTAACTCTCAAAATTTTTGCATTCTTGATGTTTTGGGGCTATTTTTGGAACCAAAATAAGTAAGAAAACCTAGAAAGAACCCTAAAAGGCTCAAGAAGTATTGAAGGCAAAGAGAAACACCAAAAAGGAGGTTACAAATCATAAAGAAGAAGATCAAAGTGGAAACATCAAGATCAACTCTAGTTTTCTAGAATTTCCAAATCAAGACTTAAAATTGTTTTCTTTCTTTTCTCTTCTTATATTTCATTGTCTTAGATGTTAATTTTGATTAATGGTATGTTGAACATGATTATGGGTTTCTCAATCCATACTAGGGTTTATTCTTGAATTGTTTTTTATAACTTTATCTTGTTGAATTCAATATATTAATGCTTTGTGGTATCTGTCATACTTATACTTGATAGGAAATCAAGAGATTGAATTAAAGTTATATGTGTTAAGTTGCAAAATGAGATTTGGCACCTTAATAAACCTACAAATATCATATTAATAAACAATTAAAAAGATATCTTAACTGTGAGTTAATTATCTATAAGATTGCTTCAAATCAAATTGAGTAGCTAGGAGTAGTTTTGTCAAATCAAGATGTTGCAATTTAATTATTTTGTATTTCAATTAGGATTACTTGATTACATCTCAAGACAGGGTAATCAAAACCTTATAATATCTAGGATCAAGCTAATGCGTGTCATTAGACGTATACAAATTAAATCTTTATTTAACTTATTAAACAATTTAGTATAGAGCAACTAAAGGTTGATCTCACAAGGAATGTTAATTTACTAATTTAGTTTATTATAATACTTTTAAAAGAGAAAATTACATCTTAATAATTTTGCTTATATGAAAAGAACTTCATAGTAAAATATAAACACATAATATCCTTTTCAACCTACATAAATAAGACACAACATCAAACTTTAAAATAAACTTATAATACGTTCTTAGAATCACACAATCAATATTTAAAAGATGGAAATTATTTCCTTTTTAACAAAGTTGTAATACATATTAATCAGCATATTCTTATAAAATATCCATTACATAGATTTTCTTAAGATAATAAATTAAGCTATGCTATTTTTTGAGTTGAGACGAGATTAAACTTACATAACGAAACACATATAAACGAAAGTAAAGACCTGGACAAATTGAATGAAATTTATAGCAAGGCATGAAATTAAGAAAAAAATCCTAAGCCAAAATAATCATAATAATGAAGCCTATGAATTTAGTTAAATATATATATTAAAAAAAGAATTTGATGGGGGTGTGATGTTTAAAACAAATCAAATTAAATCTAGAAATCAAAGAAATAGAACATAAATCTAACCTAATATTAATAATGAACAAGCAAGTTTTAAATTTTAGTTTACTCATACAATTTCGACATATTCTAGATAATCTGAGACATTTAACAAGATGAACATAGAAAACCAATCAGCTGGTTTCCACTTGTTCATTTTCACTATAGAAATTGAACCAGCTCAATTCTAATATCAAAACATGATAAGCACTAGGAAACACAATTAACAACTAAAATTTGTTAGACGAACGTTAAAGTTCTAGCCTATACAACTCCAAATGAATCACTAATTCTACATATAATCTAGGACGTGTCCAATTAAATAAGAACATAAATAAACATAATTAGAAATTCTAGCAATTGTATAGATGTTAAATCCACTTAGTAATCAATTGAATTAAATAAAAAATAATATCTCAAATAATCAAAATAACATGTCTAAACTAGAATTTAACAATTAATCATAGCTAAAGCTTAGAAAATTATAGATAAGGGGAATAAGGGTTAAAAAAAGCTCATTGAAGTGCTCCAATTTTAGACCTCTGACCAGCCCTTTCAAGGTTTAAAAATCTCTCCACTAATCTTAACCATCTCAAAACATGTGGGAATTGGTTCCCAATCACCCTCAATCACTACTTAGAGTGAATCATTGCTTCAACCTACCTTTGAAGGCAAAACCTTATACAAGAAGCTGTGGCAATGGAGACCAAGGTGCAACATGCCAAGACAAGCTTACTTTGCCAAGTGGACCTATTACAAGGCAACGTGCAACAAGGCTTAAACAAGCACTTCAAGGGTTTGTTCAAAGTCACATTACATCTCACCTTGATGACAAGACCGAACCATCC
>JAOSBK010032827.1:0-10491 GCA_027568895.1 Erythroxylum shatona | reverse complement strand
AATATTATGAAGTATTTGTATCAACAATAGAAACAAAAGTTGAGAGTTGAGAGTTGAGAATCGACACAGCAATTTTACACTAGTTCACCCCAAACTGTGAGCTACGTCCAGTCCTCAGAATTCTTTCTGAGATTTCACTATACTTCAAAAAAGTACAAGTATTCTTTTCACCGAGCCTCTTCAAACAACAAGTATTCTTTTTCTCACTTAGCCTCTTCAGGCTCTCAATTTTTCTCAATTTTTCTTCTTTCTCACAAAAAGATATTGCAACCTTTGTTACGGATAAGATAGCTCTTGTGTTTTGCACAGTACAGTGTTTCAAGGCAGTAATTGAATTCTGAAACTTTTTTACTAAGCTTTTTAGTTTTTGACTCCGACTTGTATTTATAGTCTTCGTCTTCAACTGCTTCTTTCTTCTTGTTTCTTGATCTTTCTTCTTTCTTTTTGTTTCTTGATCTTTGAAAAAACAATTATTCAGTTGAGTTCTGTAACTAACTCAACCTGATGTGGTTCTTTGTCTTTGATTCTTTCGTCTCATTTCTATCGTCTAATTTTTGGCTTCGCTTTGTCTTATGTTGCTTTCCTGCTTACGTCTCATTTTCTATCGTCTCATTTTCTTCCGTCTCATTTTTTACTTGCGTCTTGCGTCTCATTTTTCTATCGTCTCATTTTTGTCTTGCATCTCATTTTCTTCCATCTCATTTCTTATTTGCGTCTTGCGTCTCATTTTTCTATCGTCTCATTTTTGTCTGCTTCTGTCTCATTCCTCTTGCGTCTCATTTTCTTCTGCTTCATTTTCTTCCGTCTCATTTCTGACTTGCGTCTTGCGTCTCATTTTTCTATCATCTCATTTTTGTCTGCTTCCGTCTCATTTCTCTTGTGTCTCATTTTTATCTGCTTCATTTTCTTCTGTCTCATTTCTGACTTGCTTCCGTCTCATTTTGCTTTCTACATTATTATTTGGTTTTCATCAAAATTAATCGTAAAGTCATTTTGACTTAACAAAGTTCACCGCAGCCAACTTCTTGGTTTACCATGGACAGCTTGAAGGATTTCCTCTCTAGAAAAGTTTGCTAGGCCAACTCCTGGGTTCTCTGCGGCAAATTTGCAGTAATTCTACTAGGAATTCGCTATCAGGAAAAGTTCGTCGCAAACAACTTTTGGCTTCGCCGTAGCAAACTTTCCTACACAGCTTAAACATGCTTTGATATTTTAGCCATAACTTATTTTGTAGTTATCCAAATAGAGTGATTTTTCTTTTTTTGTAAACTAGAGACATAGGAATACAAATTGTATGAAAAAATCAAGTTTTAATTCAGTCTCTAAGAATTTCAAATTTTGGATAGAATTTGAGTATATGATACTATTCTATTATAAGAATAGTCCGAAAATGTTTGGGTTATAACTTTCAAATTACTAAACCTAATTGAATGATATTGGTGTCAATAGAAACTTAAGAGATAGGAGAACAATTTTCTAGAAGAAAGTATTACCAAATTACTCCATTTTCCTTATCAAAATGTTCATGGAAGATAGACCCGTAGGTCTAGAATTTTGGAGATGTTATAAGAAAAAATGAGAGTTTGGACAATGTTTGATCTTATAATGTTGGACTAACACTAGTGAATGAATTGTTGATATTAAAGCATCAAAAGCATGTATATAATGGAAATGAAGTGTTTCATATGATTGTAATTGTGATTCAAAGGAGTTGAGTAATGAGTATCTAATAAAGTGAATGAAAATTGATTATTATCAAGGCAAATAATGCTAAAGATGAGAATGTACATTAGATGTGAAATTTGAGAAGATACCCGGGATTGTCATTGAGCATGCATTGTACATATTCCATAAACACATTTCTACATAAAGGAATATGTATAATTGTGCAATTATTAATGTATGTGTGCAATGTGTGTATTGCATAATTTTGATGTGCAGGATAATTGTCCACATTCAGATGCTTCCAGATCTTGGAAACAATTGCTAACCTGGAGTGTACTGTGAGTTGATCTAGATAGTCTCATTTCATTGTTTGTTTTGATTTCAATCTCTACATTGAATGACTGTTGATATGATTCTTATGCAATTTGAATATGACTGATGTGATTGTGCTGATTTTGGACATTGAAGTTTTGAGACTTTTGATATGTGAATGAAATATTGAAGTGCTACTTAAATGTGAATTGGGTGGAATATGTGATTTCTTAACTTAATTGTTAAATGTTGGACCTAGTTCTGAAGGAATAAATGTGAATATGCATATGAATAAAAAGGTGATTCTTAACTTAAAAGTTGAATGCTGAACTAAGGTCCGATGACATTTAAAAGTAACTGATTGATCCATTGTGATTGATGCATTCTATTACATAAATGCATGAAAGATAAAGGTTGTTGTGACCGGAGTAGCCACCGAAAAAGAGCTTAAAGCTCAGATTGTAAGAAAGAACATAAAGCTCAAAAAGTGTATAACAGCCAAAGGTATCTATGTAAAATAAGCCCGGTATCTTCAACGGTAGGGGACAGTTATTAATGAGCTCGATATCCACAATAGATGCAGGACAGTTATAGACACTCGGTCACAACAATAACAAATTGAAAGTGAGTCTTACAAGCATCACATATGCATTTGATATGTATGATTTGAATAATTTGACTGATTTTTATATGTGAGATATATTTCCAATGAATGTGAATTATATGTGACTTCATATGATTATTAATGAATTCATGTGTATTATGTGAATATGAGTACTGTAAGTGTTGTGTGATTGAGTGAGCTATCAAGGATGGTCACTCACTGAGTTTGCAAAACTCACCCAAAATTTGCAATATTTTATAGGCTTAGAAGAGTTACCCCATTTCGCTAACGGGATTACGGCCACTACATTCAAGTAAGAGATAAAGGTCCGGATTAGTTTGTGTTGCATTTGTATTTTCTTACTTTTGTATCGAATTGAGTCTTCCGCAATTATTGTAACATGTATATTTGAATATTTCTTTTTTGTAATAACTTTCCTAAGTGGAATGGTTGGTAAATGATTTTGAAGTGTAACAATATTATGTTTATAAGTGTTTTTTTTGTATTAGGCCCAAGTAACTAATGAAATTCCGATGAGTTGTATAATGATTGTAATTCTGCGATTGAAAGTGTTTTTGAATAAAAGTGGACCCGATTTGTTTTATTAATTTTTTGCATACGCGTGCATTGTTTTTTTAAAAAAAATTATAATAAGTTTGATCATTTGACTGCTCTAGCATGCCACCTTGTGGAGTATACCCTCAAATATCTCTCAAGATATTGGGTACGTTTCTTGTGAGAGTGAGGTGCTATAATCGTGGTCGTAATAAAAGGCTCATATGTGGGCCACTATTGTGGCGTGTAGGGCCACAATCATGGCTTGTGTAAGGCAAATGCGCAATTGCTTAAGAGCTTCATATTTCGAGGGACCTTTTGAACCTTTCAGACCCCGGAAAGACCCTAGAGTTACCCAAAATATAAAAGACTATTTAAAGAATGTTAAAAGAAGCACAAAGCAACTTTTTGCATCAACCACACTAGAAACCCTAAGAGAATATTGAAAGAGAGAAAGAAGAAGAAGGAAAAGGAAGATGAAGCTAATTCGATGTACTTCCCAAATCAGGAGGTTTTTCGATATCGCTGCCTTCCATCATCTATTCTAAGTCATTATTTCCTTTTCGTTTTGATTTTGTTTATGCATAGAATTGAGATGGATAGTATGATGGTAGGATTTGGAATATTGAAGACGTTCTAAACTCTCCTTTGGGATTTTATTTTGATTTAATGATAATTTAATCGATTGTGTTTATTGGATGAACGTTGTGATCTGATCGCATTTTTGCATAATTCGGTAATAAACTAAGAGGGTGAACTGAATAAAAAATGATTAAATTGCATTAACGAGAGTTAGGCAATTCAATAGAAATCGTATGAAATCATATTGGTAATTGTGCAGAGAGAGAACCTATGTGATGTTTCGATTGTTTATTACAGTGCTTTAGATGTAATTAAGGTTTTGGATAATTTGTGAATTAAGATATTGCAAATTTCATAATCTGATTAGGGTTTGTAATTTATAGTTTAATGGTTATAACTTGAGAGAGAGAAATCAGCACTAGGATAGTCTAGAATGGACACTCCATTGATGCATAATCGACTAGGTTAGCATTAATGATAAGTAAAATCTCCTTTCTCATAAGCTAGTTCCTTAGGTTGATTTCTGTTGTGATTGCACATTACTCACTTGTTAATACTTTTGTGTTTAATTTCTAATTTGATTGGTTAAACTCAATTCTTGTAATTAATTTCTATTGCATCTTTTATTTTCAATTTTATAGTTTTATTGGCCTTAGATTTTAGGATTAGATTACTCTCCTTCCTCATGAGATCGACACCTTTAATACTATGCTACAAACTATGCACTTGCAGAATATTGAGGGTTTATAAGATTAAAACTTACCCCGATCAAAAGGTAATCTGAAGTTTGTCCCACATTTCCTTTGTCATAAAACAGTAGGATATCTTTTCATATTCTTCTAGAGAGAGTGCACAAATTAGATGATGTCTTGCTTTAGCATTCAATTGTGCATTTATTCAATCAACATTAGTCCATAATTCTACATCATTAGTAGCAGGAGATGTATCTTCCACTTGATAGCTTGCCAGACTTCAATATCCATATATTGGAGATAAATTGTCTTTCTTTCCTTCTAATAGGAATAGTTGTTTCTGCTAGAATAAGAAGGCTTTGTGAGAGATTGTCTTTTAAGAATTCTCAAATTGTTTGCCATGATCTATCATGTGCTGTAAAGCACAATAATTGTAAAACCAAGCTCTGATACTAAATGATAAAGTAAACACACACAAGAGGGGGATAAATTGTATATTACTTAAAAAATTTTGCAATATCAATCCGTTCAAACGATAGGAGGCTGTTAAAATTTAAAACAAAAGGAGTTTCTTGCAAATTGAAAACAACAATAGTTATAATGCGAAATTTTAAAAATTAATAAGAAAAAGAATAACATTGTCAATTTATACTCATTCGGCTTATAACCAAGCCTAATTCTAGTCCTCAAGTATCCAACTTGAGTATTTCACTAAAAATGTCCAAGTAGTAATTTGGCATCTTTTTTAATATTCTTCAACCTTTCATATTAGTAGTATTTAACTAGCATCTACAAGCTCTCAACAAATAAAACTGAGATTTGCTCAATATAAGCTTCAATGAATATTGATCTCTCTCTCTATAGAGTATTTTCACTTTCTAAACCACAGAAGGTATAAAGTGTAACTTTTGAGAATATGAAGTGTAACTTTTAAGAATTGATGCTATTGATATATATCTAAAATCTGGTTCTTAGTTGAACACAGTAGCTCTCCCTTAAATAGGAATTCCCTTCAACTAGTCGTTGCTTCAATTTTATCATGGACTAATTGACTGAATGAATTTTGAATATATTAAAATGTCTTCCTAACTATCTTTGTCAGAATCTTCAAATATTTGGTTGTTTAGGTAGTCTTTTGATTATATCTCGAAGCCAATCGTCGGATCAGGTGAATAGTAGGATCCTTCGTCGGTACAAACATAATAGTAACTTATCAATTCTAGATCATGTGAAACCATATCTGATTATTTGAATAAGTTTGTTAGAATGGTTCCTGTAAAATAGGAAATGTCAGACATTTTTCATTTAAACAGATAACTAAATTATATATTTGTATATCATTATCTTTTTGATTAAATAAGATTTAAATTTTGAAATATAACAAAATATTATTGATTGTATCATCAAAATCATTAATTTAAAAGTCTTGAGCTAACAAATTCACTATTAAATTAATTTGAGGAAGGTTACATATTTCCTCTATATAAATTATGTTTACACAAATATAGCTAATAGTAAACTTTAGCTCGTAAAATCCGATGTAACTTCCGTTTACCAAAGCCAATCTAACTTGACGATGAGCCTTGTAAGTCACATAATCGTTTCATAATTTGAAATCTATACCAAAAATGTATTTATAGATAAGCCTATCCATTTAAGGTATGACTGCAACCCCAATCGTGTATCTCACTTTTTTTTAGAACATGAACATGAGTTATGACACCCTCGTATCTCATATCATGAATCTTTTATTTCTTTACGTATATAGGCACAAGCTATAATACGGTCATCTCTCAGGCCATATCCCTCTTTGGAAAATCTTCCACCATGGCAACACAATCATATTCTAGCTCATGCCTTCACCTCTCGTTTTTTAAGAACACAATTGTCAAGTAACTGTGTTCTATGCTGTGTTCATTTAGAGACTTCCAAAAAACGCTCATTTCTTTTTAAAACTTTAAAATTGAATATCTGTGTATAAAAGTTATAAACACGTATCAAGGTCAATCATCACCAACAACCTAACTTTGGCAGAACCAGAATTGTTATTGAGAGAACAATAGAAAAATTAGACCTCGATCCGATAAAGTTAAATTACATAAACTGAAAGAATTATTAAAGAAAACTTTATTTTGGCTTGATTGAAATGGGAATATAAAGAAAAGAATGAAATTCTAATTGTAGGAAAGGGTTATAAAAACTGAATTTAGTGATGGGTAAAACTTTATTAACATTTTATTTGAAAATAATTTGATATTAAAACTTTTTTTCTTTGGCCCAGTCGTGCCGCCAGTGGAACTTAGGTAGCTCCATCCTTGTTCGAATGTCATATTTGATAAATTCCCTTTTGTGGTCCATTATATGTAAAATGTTCTATGAGATGTTTTTTGGCCCCACTACAAACTAGCTTATCCAACAGAAAGGTCTATAAGAATAATCTGGACACTGGAAACAATTCAGAATAAAGTTGTTTTTTTGAGTTAGAAAAGTTGGTATAAAACGTATCAGAAACACTGATTTGGTGGTTTTTCTATGTACAGAAAAAATAATTCCACCCAAATTTAAGATTTATTTATATTGAACAGATAGGATCCATATACAAACACTCTTTTTGTTTACTTGAATTACTGAGAATAAGGCTTGAAGACCGATTAAATAGAACTGATCTCTTTTATTTTATTCTTCACTCCAACTCATGAACTAATTATATCATCCATGAAAGGGTACATCTCAAATCTTGTATTGCAACTGCCGGAGTAAAACTTCCCGCCTCTGCTACCGTAACAGTAAGTTCTCATAGCACGACTCGCTTGTTTCAGACACTTGCGGCAACGACCACTTGAAATATCCCTAGTGCACTCTGCCATCCCATACATCTTCTCTTTTCCTACTACAATGTTTCCCACAGCGAACAAGTTCTTATTGTTGTGAGCTTCCTCGGCCAGTCTGCGAAACAACACACGTCTCTTTATTCTAAAAAGTGCGGCCTGGCGTTTAACAGTTTCAGGGTTGCATTGATAGAAGAAGTTATAGTAGTCTACAACTCCAAAAAAGTTTTTGTCCGAGTACCTCAGCGTACAACTGCTATGCCAAATGATTGCTGCCTTTCTCTGAGGGCAGCTAACTCGAATCTCACTAGCTGCTGTCTCTAAACAAGCCTGGCAATCCTGTTTTTTGATATCAGCTCTACAGAGAGCGACGCCATAAACTTGGCCCGACTCTTTGCCTATTGAACTTTTAGCAAAGCCAAGACGAGGGGCATCGGAGACTAATATAGTAATAAGCTGGTTTACACTTGACGCATAATCTTTACCAGGGATGAAAATAACTGAAGAGCATCGACTTGTGATGGCCAAGTCGATTCCAAGAATAGTTTGGACAAGAAGAGGAGCAAATGAAAGCAGATAAAAGATGTCTGTGAATTTCAAGAAATGCATCTTGATATTGGAGAGGGAACGTTGATTGGATGTTTTAGATTATAGTGTTGACAACTTATATATATATACAGAGAAACAGAAACTTGTCCAGGATGTTAAGCTATATTTTGCAGATGCCTGTTGCTGACCCGAAGTCTCTGTCATACCTATATTTCCGACTAATTTTTGATTCCCTCTGGAAGCAAACGTCCAATTCTGGTATTATTGGAACTAAGTAATGAAAAACAGGAATTTGACTTCAAATGCAGGAATTTTGAATTTATAGATTTGTCTACCCAGAATTAAAATCCAACATTTAGAAATTTTCAATTGTTGATTTATTTTTATTTTTATTTATTAATTATTTTTTTCCATATGAGTGATTCGAAAACAATCCCTTTATTAGTAGGAGGAAGACTACGTACTACTACTGATCTCTCCAGATCTCACATGTCAATGGAATTTTTACTTAGTGATGTTATTGTTGATGATGATGGTAACAGTAAATGATTTACTATTGGACTACTAATTGTCAATAGTCACATTAAAGTTTTTCTACAAATTAAGAAACTTGTATTAAAACTTTGTTAAAATGATAGAAGGATAGTAACCAAAATCTAGGCTTTTATGGATTTAACTATTTATAGGACCAAAATAAATTCTAAGTACAACATATCATTAAGCTCGTTGACTTGACTAAGTGTCTGACTATGTTTACAAGTAAAATTTACTATAACAGAAGAGGCTTTTGGTGACGAAAATTTTCATGGGTAAAAGATAAAAATTTGTTGCCAATAATTTTTAGTGATGACAAAAAATCATCGCACAAATTGTTGCAAAATCCTGGTAGCAAAATACTGCCAGCGACATTTTTCAAATATCATCGCAAATCATATTTAGCTCCGATCTTGTATACATCGCTAAAAAGTGATAGGTGAAGAAAAGATAAATGCCAAATATACTTATGAATGCTTTGTTTTCGTTGGTAAAAGTTATTAGCTCTACGTTACCGTATGTGTAGGTAATAATATTATGTGACGTGTTTTCTTTTGTAGTAAAAGATCTTTTGCAACAATTTTCATAACATCGCTAAAAGTTATTGGTGACGATTTCTGTAATGTATCTAAAAACTTTTGGCGAAAATTTTGGAATCATAGTCTAAACCTTTTAGCTACGTTTGTTTTTTTATTTTTAAAAATTTTTGATTTAATTTTTAATTATTTTAAAAATTATTGTCGACGTTTTTAGAAACGTAGTTAAAAATTTTGGTGAGGATTTTTTATCTTTGGACTAAACAATCCTAGTAATAATTTTTCATTTAATTATAATTAATGATAAGATTTTGAATCCATCTATTATTTGTAATATTTACAATTTTTGATTTATAATTAATTAAACAAAAATAAAATTAAATAATAAAAAAAAATTACAAGAATGAAAAAAGTTATTAAATGTTATTTACAAATGTTAACAAAAAATGTTATGTACAAACTAAGATTCGTGCTCAACGTCATTACTACTTATATAATTTGGGCCAAGTATTTGTTTGGCCTTTTTTCAAGTTTGACCAACTTTCATTTACATGCAATTTGTATTTGATGAGACGAATGAAATTAAAATTTCTCATTAAAATATTAAGTACACATTAAGAACGTGATTGCTGTCTTCTATTGTTATAAGAATAAATTAGAGTTCTATTTATTATAGGCTTGTTGAGCAAACTCAAGGCCACTTTAACCGAAACATGTTTAATCTTAATCTTATAATAGTGGGTTTTACTTAACTAAATTTGTGTGATTTAGATTAGTAAACTTATGATCACATGAATCTAGAGGCAAAGTTAGGAATGACATGTAAGATATGTTTTGGAAAGAGTTTCCAGTTAATAGATCTAGAAGTCATATGAGATGTGATTGATAAACCAAATTTAAGTTTAGTTGGTTTGTTCAGCAAACTCAAGATCAACTATATTTGAATGGGATCTTAGTCCACTATAAAGATTAAAATAATCTTTCTGAATAGTAGTGAGGGCTATTATTTCGAATCAAATAGTGGAAGTGACCAAATGCATGATTAAAGTCTTAATCTTACTTGATAGTCATGGCATATAATTGAATACTTGCTTTCTTACATTTATTTTGTTCCTAGTGGAATCTTCATTATTTAGTATAGTTGATACTAAGTTAGTGAACTCAAGTTCTTAGACATAGGATATGTTTGAGAAAAATTCTCAAAACTTAGATAGAAAATTGTATAATCATTATGCAAGTTTGCTATAATCTCCACAAAGGATATGGTGACAGAGTTGTAGAGATATGTCAAAATTATATAGATGACAAAATGTATTGACATTTTGAGTTGATTAATGTCTCGTAAACTTTGATGATGACATGTACGATGGATGACAACACCATGATTGTAGCGCCCCCTTACCATAGGGTATACACCGGGACGTCCGTAGGTCATTCCGATACATATCCTACAATAAGGGTGAGCTACGAACAATCACCACAATACTTAACATGGCATCATAATAAGCATCAATATAAAAATCAGAAACTTTTGAAACCAAAATTTGTTTTCTCATCTCATTTCATAGAAACCATGAATGTACATATCTGTCATTGTTTACTGTCTGTACATCACTCCAAAAGAAACCTAATAC
>JAOSBK010032826.1:0-10492 GCA_027568895.1 Erythroxylum shatona | reverse complement strand
TAAGAAAAATAATTATGTTAATTTTGGAATTGATTTGATGATTAATTTAATTTAATAATTCAACATCTTGAAAAATTGAATTAACTTCTAAAACATTCCTAACAAAATTAACCCTTGAAAACTATTTTCAAACAATTAAAAACACCTTTTTAAATTTATTAGGAGTTTAAACTTACTTAACTACAATTAAACTCATTTAATAGGAATTAAGTCTTTTAAATTACTAAAAACCAGCATGTTAACTATTAGCTTTTATATGCAAGGACTCTATCTTGCTATGTCGAGACTCTCTTCCTCTTGTTTCTAGATAACAAGTGCTTTCTTCACCTTCACAACTAAATCCCAGTCTTTGTTTCTTGGTTTTTTGCATTTTGCTCCATCCTTCGCATAACATAGTTCGGTTTTAGTCATATGGCTACAAAAACCGAAGAGGATAAACTGGTGCATGAGATATACCACCGTTTAACCATAGAAGAGGATGAAGTTATACTTGAATACACTGATGACGCAGCCAACGGAGAATAGAGGACAACCGGGACTGAATGGCAACACTGTGTCATAGGCCGATTGGTAACGAAGAAGATGATAAACTTCATGATATTTAAATAGATTATGGCAAGCGTATGGCGTCCTGTCAAAGGTATCACGATCAAAGAGCTTAGGAATAACGTCTTCATTTTCTAGTTCTTTCATCACCTCGACGTGGAAAGAGTGCTGCAGGATGGTTCATGGAATTATCAACAACTTCCCCTTCAGTTACATCAATTGTAACCCCATGAGAACCCTCGTTAAGTAGAGCTGGTAAGACTAGGGTTATGGGTTCAGGTTCATAATATTCCTAATGGTTTTATGTCTAAAAGAATTGCAGCCGATGCTGGAAACTATATTGGAGAATATGTGGAATCAGACCCACGTAACTTCTTGCATATCTAGCGAGACTTCATACGGATTCGAGTGGCAATTGATATCCGCAAGCCACTAAAATGGAAACTCTTTGTAAGGAGACCACAAGGGGAGAAAGTTTGTCTAGATTTTAAGTACGAAAGACTGAATACATTCTGCTATTTTTGTGGCATAGTTAGGCATACTGATCATTTTTCTCATCTCTTATATGAACATCCATGAATTCCCAGAGAAAAATTTGCATATGGATTGTGGTTGAAAGCTGAGTCCAGGAAAATAACCTAGGTCGGAGTTACATGGCTAAGGTCAGAAAATGATATTACGGCAGATTTCAAAGACAGTCCTCCAGATGCTCCGGTGATACATGGATATAATCTAGCAATACCTACTGACATAAGAACGTCTACTAACGAAGCCGAGATTCATAGGATTCAAATTCCATATGCCAATCTAGTAAGTAGTGGATCCCGGAGTAATAATGAACAGTATCAAAATGAGAACTTGATAGTCGCAAATCTCGTAAAAGCTGCATCCTCGTTATATATAGCAAGGACACAATCACGACAATTGATTCTAAACGCAGACGTCTCTAAGAAGAAATGGCCTTTAAAAATGTAAACATGGAGGAAGAATTTATTCTGAGTACTCTCGAGACTAGGCCAAAAAACTTAAATTTGGTGGGCTTTGGTTTTGAAGCCCACCGCGATCCATGAGTACATTAAGCTGGAACTGTCAGGGGCTTGGGAACCCCTGAACAGTCTGAGCCTTAAAGGACATGGTGTTCAAAAAGAGACCCAATTTTATTTTCCTTATGGAAACTAAAATTAAAAGACACAAAATTTTACGACTTAAAACAAAGTTAGGCTTTGCAGGTATTTTTGTTGTTGATCCAATTAGAGCCAGAGGAGGCTTGGCTTTGTTGTGGAAAGAAAAGGAAATGTCCCAATTAATAAGCTACTCCCAAAATTAGATTGACATGATGGTTTGTCTTGAAGGTGTCAAACGTTGGCATTTAACTAGCTTCTACGAGTTTCCAGAACGGCATAACTGGAGACTTGGATGGGACTTGCTTCGACAACTTCAAACTTGGTCGACTTTACCATGGTATGTCATAGGCGATTTCAATGATATTATGTTTCTTTCTGAGAAGCAGGGCAATTATACACATCCTAGAGCACTGATGGAGGGTTTTCGACATGCGCTACTGGACTGTCAATTATGTGATTTGGGGGGCTGAGGGTTCACTGTTCACTTAAGAAAATCAGAGGAATGATTTTGCAATTGTAAGGGAGAGGCTAGATCGGGCGGTGGGAACAACGTCTTGGTCTACATCGTTCTCGATGGCACGAGTTTTTGTTCTCCAAATAGAATCTTCTGATCATCTACCCATCTTTCTATTGTTAGGCGTTCAATTAAAGAAGTATGTTAAAAGATGATTTCGATTTGAGAATGCATGGACTGTAGAGAAAGATTGTCGACAGATGATAAGTAGGGGATGGGTGACAGGTTTGTTTCATTCTCTTCAAGACCGTTTAAGATCTTGTTCTCAAGACTTGCAAAATTGGGCATAATCTTATCATCAAGAGTTCCACAATCGAATTAGACAGGTTAAACAACAGATGACACTCTTGCAAAGACAATCGATGATTAACATGGAGGTCTTAAGAGACATAGAACAATGGTACAGTGAGCTTCTTCTACAGCATAAAGTGTATTGGAAACAAAGGGCAAAACAACACTAGCTAGTAGAAGGTGATTCTAATTTGAAATTTTTCCATTTGATGACTTCTCACAGGCATTGGAAGCTTTTCATTTCTAAGCTCAAAAGCAGTAATGGGGAATGGATTGACTGGGAATCAGGACTACCGAATATGCTTTTGGATTATTACCAACAACTATTCACATCTTTACATGGAGACACAAGCCCGATATTGCGTAATATGGATTGTAAGGTAACTCCCCTCCAGAATGACTTATTAGTGGCCCCTTATACTGAAGAGGAAGTGCGATAAGCTCTATTCTCCATGCATCCAGATAAGTCGTCAGGACCAGATGGTTTCAACCTAGGATTTTTTCAGACTTACTGGTATATAGTTGGAAAAGATGTTACCCAAAAATGTCTTAGAAGCTTGAACAAAAATGCTCCTATGCCTGGTACGAACAAAACAAATATTCTCCTTATCCCTAAGAAGAAAGCACCAGAAATAATAGCTTATTTATGACCTATATCTTTGAGCAATGTCATTGATCGCATTGTTTGCAAAGTACTCGCCAACAGATTAAAGCAGGTTTTACCTCCAATTATTTCAGATACACAGAGTGCTTTTATCCCAAATCGTTTAATCACTGATAACATTATTGTGGAATATGAGCTGTTCCATTCTCTTAAAAGGAAAACTCAAGGAAAGGTGGGTTCTCTCACTCTCAAAACTGATATGAGTAAGGCCTATGATAGAATAGAATGGGAGTATTTGAGGTTGATTATGTTGAAATTAAGATTTCATAAAGCATGGGTCTCTAAGTTCATGAGGGTAGTAACATCGATCTCCTATTTTTTTGTTCGAGGTAATGAAGAATATGGGCCTTTAATTCCTAGTAGAGGATTAAGACAAGGAGACCCATTGTCTCTATACTTGTTCATCATTTGTGCGGAAGGTTTATCTGCTAGCTTACAAAAATTTCAGGTACAAGGGCACATTCATGGGAATTTAGTCACAAGAGGGGCCATTCTAGTGTCTCATCTATTTTTTTTGCGGATGACATTATATTCTTTGCTAGAGCTACTGCAGAGGAGGTGATAAAATTAAAGACTATCCTACAACTATATGAGAATGCGTCTGGACAACAAATTAATCTTCTCAAATTAGGTATCTCTTTTACTCCTAATACTATACCTACAATGAAGAATTTGATATGCCAAACACTAATGGTTGCAGAGATTGATGGCCATACTAATTACTTGGGTATGTCGTCTATCATTGGAAGAGGTAAACGTCATGTCTTTCATTATATGGTAGAGAAGCTTACAAAAAGATTACAAGGGTGGAAAGCGAGAGTGTTATCCAAAGCCAGAAAAGATATCCTATTGAGGACAGTGGCACAAGCTATGCCGAATTACTTCATGTCACTCTTTCTATTACCACTGGACATTTGTAAGGACTTGGAGAACTTGATGAATGACTTCTTCTAGCATAACGAAGGAAGAGAAAACAATGGTATAAGATGGTTACGATGGAAGCGGATGGCCATACCAAAAATATATGGAGGATTGGGATATCGAGACTTGAGGCAATTTAATCTTGCTCTTTTAGCAAAGCAAGGATGGAGGTTACTGAAATATTCGAACTCGATCGCGGCAAAAATTCTCAAAGCCAAATACTTCCCTAAGACAAACTTTTTTTCATCAGAGTTAGGTAACAAACCAAGCTAAATCTGGAGAAGTATACATCAGGTAAAATCAATTCTAATTTAGGGATGTAGAAGAAGGGTTTGCGATGGGCAGGACATTCATATATGGCAAGATCCCTGGTTAACGGATGACAGGGATCCATATATCCAGACAAAATACAAGGAGCATTTCGAGTATGTAGTTAAGCTCATTAGGGATCATCGTTGGAATAAAGAAATGAACAGATGTTTCTTTGATTAACAAGACGCAAAATTGATTTTACAGATCCCACTCGGCTTCTTAAGGCACAAGGATGATTAGATGTGGACTCTCAACAATCAGGGAGAACACAAAGTTAAAGAAGGTTATAGGATGGGTATGGAGTGTGTAAATATAGAATTAAGAGAAATGGGTTTTCCATGGGAAAAGATTTGGCAGATGTATGTTCCAGGTAAAGTCAAACTAATTATCTGGCGTTTTTTGAGAAACGCACTTCCATGTAGAGCAAATCTAAAGGGAAGACACATTAACATAATTGACACTTGCCCTCTTTGCGGTGGAGCACTACAGAATAAATAACATATATTTTTTCATTGTGAGTTTGCTACTTCTGTTTGGAATTTATATTTTGTGGCTTGGAACGTGTCTCCTACTATAACACTGCATCATTGGCTTGCATCGGTTATGTCCTGCTTTACAAAGGCACAGAAGGAGGAGGTATGCATGATTATATGGAGCTTGTGGACTCACTGCAATGAAGTTGTATGGCAATGGAAAACTCATGACACATCCTTTATTATTCGTAGAGCCACAACAACATTAATAGAATGACAGACTACTCAAATCAGGAATAACAGTCCACATCCAAGTGGAAAGCTCCACAACGAAACCAGTTTAAGTGTAATGTAGATGTGGCACTTTTATCTTCTGAATTTTATGGATTAGGAATGGTGATATGGGATTATAAAGGGTTGAATTGTGCAAGAAAGTTAATGCTTTTATCAGGGTGGAGGGATCCTCAAATCGGCGAAGCATTATGTTTTCGAGAAGCCCTAAGCTTGATCAAAAGCCTTTCCTTTTCTCCCATATGTGTGGAAACGGATTGTCAAATAATTACTTAATTCTTGACATCCACACATAATTTTCCTTCTTACTTTTCAATGATTATTCAGGATTGTAAAACTCTTCTTAACGAGCATCAGTTTATTTCTACTGCTTTTGTTAGAAGGCCAGTGAATCAAGTTGCTCATAAGATAGCTAGGGAAGCTAATTCTATGTCTGGTTTTGAATGGGGAGTATGCCCTCCAAGTTTTCTGTATGACGTTTTATCTTTGGATATTAATAATATGCGCTAAGCGCACCTGATAATGTTTAAAAAAATGATTAAACCAAAATATATGGGCCACATATAATGAAATTATCTAACATAGGAATCAAGTTGTAAAAATGCAAATTGAGTGTTCACATCATTTAAAAATAATTGGTTCATGTGGACCCAATTGTTATATGAGGATTTTTGTTACTTTTATTAATGGAAGTCAACCCTAGAAATTTTTTCTAGAAAATACAAGGAAAATTATAAAATTTAGTGGTTTATTTTAATATTTTTCAAAATATAGGAATAGTTATTGTCTTGCCTTTAAAAAAAACAAAATTTTACAAAGATTTTTTATCACACCCTAAGTTAAAATTAAACGTGCAACTTGTTAGAATTTAATTAATTCTTGAAACCAATTGATAGTATTTAAAGTCAAATTTTTTTTTCAAGTTATATACAAAAATTATTCGAGACCCTATTATATAACTACTTTTAGCACATTTAATGAGTTTTGATTTTTTCTTTATAACTTAATACCTTATTTCCTCTTACACATTTTTGGGATTTTTGGAATAATACACGAGTAAATTTTACATTAACTTACTAAATTAGGATTAAAGCCCTTGTTAAGTGTTGGAATGTGTAATTAAATGAAATTTAAAAACAAGATCAACTATTATGTATGGCGTCAGGCTGAGCGTTATTATAACTGAAAAACAAGCTGATTACCATCAATCAACAGTGATAGGGCCTCTGTTTACTTGGTCCAATAAACATCTAGGTGCTTCCTTCATAGCACGTAAGCTTGATAGGGCCCTTATTAACTCTTCTTGGAGTCTTCAGTTCCCTTCTTCACATTGTGTTATCCATAACCCTCATACTTCTGACCATTCCCCTCTCGTGGTTAAGGCCATAAGGAACCAACTGAAGCACTCTTCCCCCTTTAGGTTCTTCAATCTTTTAGCTGATCAGTCCAATTTCTTGTGGGTTGTTGAGGAAGCTTGGGCCTCTCCTGTCATAGGTACTCCCTTGTTTAGAGTAGTGACTAAACTCAAGAAAGTCAAGCAAGCTCTCAAAATTATGAACTCTGGTCAGATTGGGGATATCAATGCCTGAGTTGAGAACTGTCAAACCCAGTTGAACCACATTCAGGAACAATTGAAGTACTCCGCTAGATCTACCCTTCTGCTAGCTAGAGAAACTGAGGCCATTAGAGAACTCTATCGATCTCTCAAGGATCAGGAATCTTTTTACAGATAAGCTTCTAGGATCAAATGGCTTAAGGAAGGAGACCTTAATACTAAATTTTTTCATAATTCCCTCCTTGCAAACAGGAACCGAAATGCTATTCATTCTCTATAGATGGGTACTGGTAGTAGGGTAGTGGAGCTTAGTGCTATTCAATCTCAATTTCTCGACTTCTTCAAAGGCTCTATTGGTGCTGCTAAGCATCTTCACTCCTCCAAGGAGTTTGCAGCTCATCTTTTTCCTCATCCACTTAAGGACATTCATTCTCAAGCAGTTATAGCTGAAGTCTCACCTCAAGAAATTTGAGAGGCTTTCCACTCTCTTAGTCCCAATAAGGCCCCTGGCCTTGATGGTTCTAATGGGCATTTCTTTAGAAAGGCATGGTCTATTATAGGGGAGGAAGTTACAAGAGCAATTCAAAACTTTTTATCCAGGGCAAACTCCTAAAAGAGCTTAATTCCACCTTCATAACCCTAATGCCTAAAACAACTCACCCTTCCACTGTCCAAGACTTTAGGCCCATCTCTTGTTGTAATTTGATCTATAAGGTTATTGCTAAAATTTTAACAAATCAAATAAGCTCTATACTCCCTCTTATAGTTAGCCCTTATCAAAGTGCCTTTATCAAGAATCGTCGAATAGGGGACAATATCCTTTTAGCACAAGAAATCTTCAAGAACTACCACATTTCCAATTCTCACAAGAGGTGTGCTTTCAAAGTGGATCTCCGCAAAGCCTATAACTCTATCCATTGGGATTTTCTTCTTAACACTTTAGAAGCTGTAGGTCTCCTGCAGCAGTTCATTGAGTGGGTCCTAGAATGCATCACCTCCCCCTCTTATTCCATTCTTGTCAATGGTTCACCTACTAATTTTTAAAGGTAAATCTGGGTTAAGTCAGGGTGATCCGCTATCACCTTTCCTTTTCATTCTCTGTATGGAAGTGTTCTCTAGGCATTTGAGAGTCACTACAGACAACAACCCTCAGTTCAAATACCATTGAAGATGTCAAGGTCTTAAGATTAACCATCTTCTTTTTGCAAATGACCTCTTAATGTTCTATCATGGGGATTTGTTCTCAGATCAGCTTTTGCTTGATTCCTTGTTTATTTTCTCTCAGTTTTCTGACATGGAAATGAATACATCCAAAATTCAGTTTTACTTATCCTTGGATGTTAATAATCTAAGTCGTAGGATGACACTTGTCTCCGATCTACAACAAGGTTCCCTCCCTTTTAGGTATCTAGGAGTCCACCTCATTACAGGTCGTCTTTCTAGGAGGTATTGTGCTATTCTCATCGATCGAATTGATAATAGGAACTCCAATTGGTTATTTCTGTCCTCTCCTCCTTCCATGTCTACTGGTCCTCTCATTTTATTCTCCCCTCTTCCATCTTTAAGGAAACAGAGGCAAAGCTTAGGATTTTTTATGGGCTAGTAAGGCAGTTTCTAATTCTAATGCTAAGGTGAAGTGGAGTGACATATGTCGTCCTAAAAGGGAAGGGGCTTAGGTGTCAAACACTTGACTACTTGGAATTATGTTCTTTTAGGAAAACGGATATAGTATTTGTTTAGGGATCGGGAAGCTCTGTGGGTTAAGTAGAGAGATCAATGGGTTGGAGCTTCCACTCACAGCCCGTGTTTCTGAAGTAATCCTTAATGATGCTTGGAGCTGGAGGGAGGTTTCCATGGACCTCCTTAGACACCTTGATCCTCTTGTCTATTTACCCAATTGCACCTTACCTGATAGCCTAGAATGGCTAGCGAGCCCCACCAAGCGATATACCAATGTGTCAGTTTATCAACTCTTGCGACCCCCACTATCAGTTATTCCTTGGTACAAACTGGTATGGTCCAAATATAGTACACCTCGCTGCTCCTTTATCTTATGACTTGTATTCCTACAAAAGCTTCAAACCCGAGATAAACTTCCGTACCTCTATACTCCTAATCACTGTTCCCTGTGCCTCTCTACTAATGAATCAATCGATCACTTATTTTTTGCCTGCCTTTTCTCTCAAACAATTTGGGAACAATGTCTCTCCCGATTCGATTTGCCCACTTTCAACCCTTCAAATCTCTCAGCTATCCTCTCCTGGTATAGCACTATATCCTGTACCAGAGATCCAGCCATCATTCACTTCCCTCTTTTGTTTTCCACTACAATTTACCATATATGGACTGAATGTAATGCTAGAACCTTTAAGAATGAAGTAATGGCCGAGGAGAGAGTGTATCACGAAGTAATCTCCCACGTTTGGGAACTTCTCAGCCTACACACTGAGAGGCGGTAATTTTATATTTAGGGTCATCCTTTCTTTTGCAGGTTATTTGATTAGACATTTTTAGGTTACAACATGCGAGGTCTCTTTGGCAAGGCCATGCCTGGTCTAGCCTACCCTCGAAGGTTCAGCACATTCACTACTTGGTGGGAGCCTTCCCTTGTCCATTCAAGTGCTCAGGGTGTCCATGAGCAGCATTCCTGTCAGCCTCTTTTGGTTTGCTTCTTCTGAGATTATGATTTTAGTTAGGCTTTCACATGGGTTTTAGATGCTTCAGTTTTGGTGGAGCTCCTTGTGTTTCTGCTTTTAACTGGATGTATTTTGTTCCTTCCTTGCTTCTGTCATCCTTGTTTTGTGTTTCTATCTTGGCTTGCTTAAGGCTAATTGCTTATTTTAGCTCGATGTGTCTCCAATGGCACTTGTAAGTGAACGATTTGTACATATTTTTTCTATTAATTATTCTTCTGATTTACCAAAAAAACAGTGATACAGTTTTTTTCATACAAGTGTACTAGGATTATAATTCTAGAGCTGAATGAGTAGCAGTAATAGTTACACTTCGCATCACATTTGTTTCCATAGTTACTCCTGGTCCAAAAGCGATTAGGACTCCAAGATCCAATCCATCCCCTGTAGTAACCTTCCCTTCCATGGAAGATCTTCTTATCTCGTCAAAAACAAATAGATGCTTGGGCTCCCCATATTCCCATATTCTCTTAGCACAGAGCGACTTGCTCTAAGTTTATCCTTTTTGAGATGCAACTTCTCTTCTAACGTGATGAGAATGATCGGGCCACTAGGGTGAACAACATAAAACAACGAGTTCCAATCTTCAATGCCAAACTGATTGCGCGTTTCAAGTAAACACTCAGCAATGTTATCTCCAATAAACTTTGGCACACCTTTGGACAAGTAATATGCAAGCCCTATCTCACGCATATGTCCTACTATTCCATCTTTCGAGTTGGGGATAATTTTCTGGTCAGCCAATAAAAGTTGGAACCATGGATGCTCAACTTTTGGGTCTGGATTGGCACCAACAATGGCTGCTGCAGCACCATCTCCAAACATTGCCGAACCATTCAAAACATCTAAATATTCTTTTGAGGGTGAGTGGAAATAGAAAGCCATTATCTCAGAGTAAACAATAAGAATGCGTGCGCTGGAATTGTTCTTAGTAATGTCCTTGTTGGGAAATCAGGTCGGGATCTGATCCGAACTGCAGCGAAATAATCACAAAAATTTTTGTGACTTTTGATTTCTCAAAAACCAAGATTTATTTAATTCTATAAAATGATTAACACGAATCAAAATAAAGCAGAAATTTAATTCGTACCTTATTCCGAAGCTTGAT
>JAOSBK010032825.1:0-10493 GCA_027568895.1 Erythroxylum shatona | reverse complement strand
TTTTTGGAAACGTGCATAAAACATCACGAAAATGTGCATTCAAAAAAACATGCATAAAATGTCACGAAAATGCACATCCTGCGATGTTTTTTTGAAAGGTGCGTAAAACGTCACAAAAATGCACATTCAAAAAGCGAGCATAGAATGTCACGAAAAGTCACATTCTGTGACTTTTTTTGGAAACGTGCATAAAATGTCTTGAAAATGCACATTCAAAAAACGTGCTTGAAACGTCACGAAAATCACATTTTGTGACTTTTTTTGGAAACGTGCATAAAACTTCACAAAACTGCACATTCTGTGACGTTTTTTGGAAACGTGCATAAATCGTCATGAAAATGCACATTAAAAAATATGCAAAAAATGTCACAAAAATGCACATTCTGCGATGTTTTTGGGAAACGTGCATAAAACGTCACAAAAAATGCACATTTTGTGAAGTTTTTTTAAACGTGCATAAAACGTCACGAAAAAGCACATTCAAAAAACGTGCATAAACAACACGAAAATGCACATTCTGTAATGTTTTTTGAAAATGTGCTTAAAATGTCACAACAAAGCACATTCAAAAAACGTGCATAAAACGTCACAAAAATGCACATTCTGTGACGTTTTTTGGATACGTGCATAAAACGTCACAGAAATGCACAATTGAAATTGTGTATAAAATGTCACGAAAATGCACATTCAAAAAATGTGCCTAAAACGTAGCAAAAATGGACATTCTGTGACCTTTTTTTGAAACGTGCATAAAACGTCACGAAAAAGCACATTCTGCAACGTTTTTTGGAAACGTGCATAAAATATCATGAAAATGCACATTCAAAAAATGTGCATAAAACGTCAGGAAAATGCATATTCTGTCCCATTTTTTGGAAAATTACGTAAAACGTCACGAAAATGGACATTCTGTGACATTTTTTGGAAATGTGCTTAAAATGTCACGAAAATGTACATTCAAAAAACGTGCATAAAATGTCATGAAAATGGACATTCTGACATTTTTTGGAAACGTGCATAAAACGCCATAAAATGCACATTCTGTGACATTTTTTTGAAACATGCATAAAACCTCACGGAAATGCACATTCAAAAAACGTGCATAACATGTCACGAAAAAGCACATGATGCGATTTTGTTTGGAAATGTGCATAAAACGTCACGAAAATGCACATTCTGTGACATTTTTTAGAAACGTGCATAAAACATCACGAAATTGCACATTCAAAAAATGTGGATAAAACGTCATAAAAATGCACATTCTGTGATGTTTTTTAAAAGCCTGCATAAAACGTCACGAAAATGCACATTCAAAAATCGTGCATAAAATGTCGCAAAAATGCACATTCAAAATAGGTGCGTAAAACGTCACGAAAATGCACATTCTGTGACACTTTTTAGAAACGTGCATAAAATGTCATGAAATTACACACTCAAAAAACGTGCATAAAACGTCACAAAAATGCACATTATTTTATGTCTTTTCAAAACGTACATAAAACGTTACAAAAATGCACATTTTGTGACATTTTTTGGAAACGTGCATAAAATGTCACGAAAATGCACAACTACATAAAACGTCATGAAAATGCACATTTTGCGACATTTTTTGGAAACGTGCATAAAATGTCACGAAACTGCACAATTATGTTATGTTTTTTTGGGGACGTGCGTAAAACGTTATTAAAATGCACATTCAAAAAACGTGCATGGAACGTCACGAAAATCACTTTCTGTGACATTTTTTGGAAACGTGCAAAAAATGTTCACAAAAATGCACATTCTTTGACATTTTTTGGAAACATGCATTAAAAGTCACAGAAATGCACATTCAAAAAACATGCATAAATTGTCACAAAATGCACATTCTGCGACGTTTTTTGGAAACGTGCATAAAACGTCACAAAAATGCACATTCAAAAAACGTGCATGAAATGTCACGAAAATGCACAATCAAAAAATGTGCGTTAAACGTCGTAAAAATGCACATTCTGTAACCTTTCTTAGGAAACGTGCATAAAACGTCATGAAAATGCACATTTAAAAAACGTGCATAAAATGTCACAAAAATGCACATTCTATGACATTTTTTGGAAACTTGCATAAAACGTCACAAAAAATGCACATTCTATGACATTTTTTGGAAACGTGCATAAAAAGTTATGAAAATGCACATTCAAAAAACGTGCAAAAAATGTCACGAAAAGTAACATGCTGCGACGTTTTTTGGAAGCGTGCATAAAATGTCATGAAAATACACATTCAAAAAATGTGCATAAAATATCACGAAAATGCACATTTTGTGACAATCTTTGGAAACGTGCATAAAACGTCACGAAAATGTACATCCAAAAAATGTGCATAAAACGTCACGAATATGCACATTCTGTAACGTTTTTTGGAAATGTGCATAAAATGTCATGAAAATACACATTCAAAAAACGTGCATAAAATGTCATGAAAAGTCACATTTTGCGGCGTTTTTTGAAAACTTGCATAAAACGTGAAACAGCACATTCAAAAAACGCGCATAAAGCGTTATGGCAATGCACATTCTGTTATTTTTTTGAAAACGTGCATAAAACGTCACAAAAATGCACATTTTGTGACATTGTTTGGAAACGTGTATAAAACATCCCAAAAATGCACATTCAAAAAACGTGCATAAAATGTCACGAAAATGCACATTTTATGAAGTTTTTTGAA
Source organism: Erythroxylum shatona (assembly GCA_027568895.1). Classification (NCBI taxonomy): domain Eukaryota; kingdom Viridiplantae; phylum Streptophyta; class Magnoliopsida; order Malpighiales; family Erythroxylaceae; genus Erythroxylum; species Erythroxylum shatona. The sequence goes on along the minus strand of JAOSBK010032825.1, from coordinate 7,787 downwards.
AACGTGCATAAAACGTAATCAAAACGCACATTAAAAAAAGGTGCATGAAAGGTCACAAAAATCACATTCTATGACATTTTTTGGAAACGTGCATAAAACGTCACAAATATGCACATTCTGTGACATTTTTTGGAAATGTGCATAAAATATTACGAAAATGCACATTCAAAAAAATGAATAAAATGTCACGACAATGTACATTCTGCGACGTTTTCTGGAAACGTGCATGAAACATCACGAAAATGCACATTTAAAAAATGTGCATAAAATGTCACGAAAAGTCATATTCTGCGACATTTTTTGGAAATGTTCATCAAACGTCACGAAAATGCATATTCAAAAAACAATCATAAAATGTCACGAAAGTGTACATGCTATGACGTTGTTTGAAAATGTGCATAAAATGTCACAAAAATGCTCATTCAGAAAACGTGCGCAAAATGTCACGAAATTGCACATTCAAAAAACGTGCATAAAACGTTACAAAAATGCACATTCTGCGATATTTTTTGGAAACGTGTATAAAATGTCGTTAAAATGCACAATCAAAAAATATGCATAAAATGTCGCAAAAAAGCACATTCAGGGACCTTGTTTTGGAAACGTGCATAAAACGTCTCGAAAATGCACAATCTTTGACGTTTTTTGGAAACGTGCATAAAACGTCACGAAAATGCACATTCAAAAAACATGAATAAATTGTCACGAAAATGCACATTCTGCAAAGTTTTTTGGAAACGTGCATAAAACGTCACGAAAATGCACATTAAAAAATTGTGCATCAAATGTCACGAAAAGTCATATTCTGTACCGTGTTTTGGAAACATGCATAAAACATCACGAAAATGCAAATTAAAAAAACGTGCATAAATTGCCACGAAAATGCACTTTCAAAAACCCTGTATAAAATGTCATAAAAATGCACATTCTGTGACATTTGTTGGAAACGTGCGTAAAATGTCACGACATTGCACATTCAAAAAAGTTCATATTCAAAACATCACGTGTGTAAAATGTGTGTAAAACATCACGGAAATGCACATTCAAAAACTTGTATAAAATGTCAAGAAAATTCAGATTCTGTTATGCTTTTTGGAAACCTGAACAAAACGTCACGAAAATGCACATTCTGCAATGTTTTTTGGAAACGTGCGTAAAAAGTCACGAAAATGCGCATTCAAAAAACGTGCGTAAAATGTAACGAAAATGTACATTTTGTTACTTTTTTTGGAAACGTCCATAAAATGTCACGAAATTGCACATTCAAAAAACGTGCATAAAATGTCACAAAAATGCACATTCTGTTATGTTTTTTCGAAATGTACATAAAACGTCACAAAAATGCACATTCTATGACATTTTTTGAAAAAGTACATAAAACGTCACGAAAATACACATTCTGCGACATTTTTTGGAAACATGCATAAAATGTCGTTAAAATGCACAATCAAAAATTGTGCATAAAACGTCAGAAAAATGCACATTATGTGACCTTGTTTTGGAATCGTGCATAAAATGTCATGAAAATGCACAATTTACGACGTTTTATGGAAACGTACATAAAACGTCATGAAAATGCACATTCAAAAAACGTGCATAAACCGTAACAAAAATGCACATTCTGTGATGTTTTTTGGAAACGTGCATAAAACGTCACAAAAAAAGCACATTCTGTGACTTTTTTGGAAATGTACTTAAAACGTCACGAAAATACAAAATTAAAAAACAAGCATAAAATGTCAGGAAAAGTGACATTCTGTGACGTTTGTTCGAAAAATGCATAAAATGTCACAAAAATACACATTCAAAAAAGGTGCATAAAACATCAGGAAAAATGCACATTCTGTTACTTTCATTGGAAAAGTGCATAAAATGTCACTAAAATGTACTTTCAAAAAATGTGCATAAAACGTCACGAAAATTACAGTCTGTGAAGTTTTTTCGGAAACATGCATAAAATGTCATGAAAATGCACATTCGAAAAAGGTGCATGAAACGTCATGAAAATCACATTCCGTGACGTTTTTTAGAAATGTGCATAAAAGGTCACAAAAATGCACATTCTGTGACGTTTTTTGGAAGCGTGCATAAAACGTCACGGAAATGCATATTCAAAAAACATGCATAAAATGTCACGAAAATGCACATTCTGCGATATTTTTTGGAAACGTGCATAAAGCGTCACAAAAATGCGCATTCAAAAAAAGTGCATAAAATGTCACGAAAAGTTGCATTCTGCACTGTTTTTTGGAAACGTGCATAAAACGTCATGAAAATGCACATTCAAAAAATGTGCATAAATTGTCGCGAAAATGCACATTAAAAAAATCTGTATAAAACGTCACAAAAATGCACATTCTGTGACATTTTTTGGAAACGTGCATAAAATGTCACGACATTGCACATTCAAAAAACGTGCATAAAACATCACAAAAATGCACATTCTATTATCTTTTTTAGAAACGTGCATAAAACGTCATAAAAGGCACATTCTGTGACATTTGTTGAAAACGTGCATAAAACGCCACGAAAATGCACATTCAAAAATATGCATAAAACGTCAAGAAAATGTAAATGTTGCGATGTTGTTTGGAAATGTGCATAAAATGTGACATAAATGAACATTCAAAAATCGTGCTCAAAACGTCACGAAAATGCACATTCTGCGACATTTTTTGGAAACGTGTGTAAAACATCACGAAAATGCACATTTAAAAAAGTGCATAAAATGTCACGAAAATGCAAATTCTGTGATACTTTTTGGAAACCTGCACAAAACATCACGAAAATGCACATTCTGCGACGTTTAATGGAAACGTGCATAAAACGTCACAAAAATGCACAATCAAAAAACGTGCGTAAAATGTCACGAAAATGCATATACAAAAACGTTCCTAAAACATCACGAAAATGCACATTCTGTGACATTTTTTGAAAACGTGCATAAAATGTCACGAAATTGCACATTCAAAAAATGTTCATAAAACGTCACAAAAATGCAGATTATGTGATGTTTTTTGGAAGCGTGCATAAAACGTCACAAAAACACACATCCTGTGACATTTTTGGAAACGTGCATAAAACGTCACGAAAATGTACAATTAAAAAAGTGCAAAAAACGTCGCAAAACGTCACAAAAAAGCACATTTTGCGACGTTTTTTGGAAACATGCATAAAACGTCAGGAAAATGCACATTCAAAAAACGTGCATAAAACGTCGCAAAAATGCACATAAATGCACATTCAAAAAAACGTGCTTAAAACATCACGAAAATGCACATTCTGCGACATTTTTTTGAAACGTGCATAAAATGTCCTGAAATTGCACATTCAAAAAAGGTGCATAAAACGTCATGAGAATGCAAATTCTGACATTTTTTGGAAACGTGCATAAAACGTCATAAAATACACATTCTGTTACATTTTTTATAAATGTGCATAAAACATCACGAAAATGCACATTCAAAAAACGTGCATAAAACATCACGAAAATGTACATGCTGCGACGTTGTTCGAAAATGTGCATAAAATGTCACAAAAATCCACATTCAAAAAACGCACATAAAACGTCACAAAAATGCACATACTGTTACATTTTTGGAAACGTGCATAAAATGTCACGAAAATGCACATTTTATGACGTTTTATGGAAACGTGCATAAAACGTTATGAAAATGCACATTCAAAAAATGTGCATGAAACGTCAGAAAAATCACATTTTGTGACATTTTTTGGAAACGTGCATAAAACGTCATGAAAATGCACATTCTGTGACGTTTTTTGGAAACGTGCATAAATCGTCACGAAAATGCACATTCAAAAAACGTGCATAAAATGTCACGAACAGCCACATTCTGCGACATTTTTTAGAAACGTGCATAAAACGTCACGAAAATACACATTCAAAAAATGTGCATAAAACGTTACGAAAATGCATATTCTGTTACGTTCTTTGAAAACGTGCATAAAACGTAAAATGCACATTTAAAAAAGGTGCATAAAACGTCACAAAAATGCACATTCTGTGACATTTTTTTGAAACGTGCATAAAATGTCATGAAAATGCACATTCAAAAAACGTACATGAAACATCACCAAAGTCACAATCTGTGATGTTTTTTGGAAACGTGCATAAAACATCACAAAAATGCACATTCTGCTATGTTTTTTGTAAACGTGCATAAAACGTCACGGAAATGGGCATTCGAAAAACATACATAAAATGTCACGAAAATGCACACTCTTTGATGCTTTTTGAAAATGTGTATAAAATGTCATGAAGATGCACATTCAAAAAATGTGCATGAAACGTCACGAAAATCACATTCTGTAATGTTTTTTGGAAACGTGCATAAAACGTCATGAAAATGCACATTCTGTGACGTTTTTTGGAAACGTGCATAAAACGTCACAAAAAATGCACATTCTTTGACATTTTTTGGAAACTTGCATAAATTATCACGAAAATGCACATTCAAAAAACGTGCATAAAATGTCACGAGCAGCCACATTCTGCCACGTCTTTTGGAAACGTGCATAAAACGTCACGAAAATACACACCCAAAAAACGTGCATGAAACATCACGAAAATCACAATCTGTGATGCTTTTTGGAAACATGCATAAAACGTCACGAAAATGTACATTCAAAAAACATGAATAAAATATCACGAAAATGCACATTCTGCAACAATTTCTGGAAATGTGCATAAAAGGTCATCATGCACATTCAAAAAACGTGCATAAAATGTCACGAAAAGTCACATTCTGCGACATTTTTTGAAAATTTGCATAAAACGTCACGAAAATGCACATTCAAAAAATATGCATAAAATGTCACGAAAGTGTACATGCTGTGACGTTGTTTGGAAATATGCATAAAACATCCAGAAAATGCTCATTTAGAAAATGTTTGCAAAATGTCACGAAAATGAACATTCAAAAAAGTGCATAGAACGTCACGAAAATGTACATTCTGTGACATTTTTTGGAAACGCCCAAAAAATTTCACGAAATTACACATTCAAAAAATGTGCATAAAACATCACAATTATGCACATTCTGTGATGTTTTATTGAAACGTACATAAAACATCACAAAAATGCACATTATGCGACATTTTTTAGAAATGTGCGTTAAACGTCGCAAAAATGCACATTCTGTGATATTTTTGGAAACGTTCATAAAATGTCACGGAAATGCACATTCAAAAAACATGCATAAAATGTCACAAAAATACACATTCTGCGATATTTTTTGGAAACGTGAATAAAATGTCACGAAAATGCACATTAAAAAAACATGCATAAAGCGTCACGAAAATGCACATTTTGTGATGTTTTTGGAAACATGCATAAAACGTCAAAAAATGCACATTATGTGACATTGTTTGGAAACGTGTGTAAAACGTCGCAAAAATGGACATTCAAAAAACGTGCATAAAACGTCACGAAAATGCACATTCTGCGACATATTTTGGAAACGTGCATAAAATGTCACGAAAATGTACGTTCAAAAAATGTGCATAAAACGACACAAAAATGCACATTTTGTGACGTTTTTTGGAAACGTGCATGAAATGTCAGGAAAATACACATTCAAAAAACGTGCATGAAACGTCACAAAAATGCACAATCTGTGACGTTTTTTGGAAATGTGCATAAAACGTCATGAAAATGCACATTCAAAAAACGTGCATAAACTGTCACAAAAATGCACATTCTGTGACGTTTTTTGGAAACGTGCATAAAATGTCATGAAAATGCACATTCAAAAAACGTACATAAAACATCACGAAAGTTACAATCTGTGATGTTTTTTAGAAACGTGCATAAACGTCACAAAAATGCACATTCTGTGATGTTTTTTGTAAACGTGCATAAAATGTCACGGAAATGGGCATTCGAAAAACATACATAAAATGTCACGGAAATGCACACACTCTTTGATGCTTTTTGAAAATGTGTATAAAACGTCATGAAAATGCACATTCAAAAAACGTGCATGAAATGTCACGAAAATCACATTCTGTGATGTTTTTTTGAAACGTGCATAAAACATCACAAAAAATGCACATTCTTTGACATTTTTTGGAAACTTGCATAAATTATCACGAAAATGCACATTCAAAAAACGTGCATAAAATGTCACGAGCAGCCACATTCTGCCACGTCTTTTGGAAACGTGCATAAAACGTCACGAAAATACACACCCAAAAAACGTGCATGAAACATCACGAAAATCACAATCTGTGATGCTTTTTGGAAACATGCATAAAACGTCACGAAAATGTACATTCAAAAAACATGAATAAAATATCACGAAAATGCACATTCTGCAACAATTTCTGGAAATGTGCATAAAAGGTCATCATGCACATTCAAAAAACGTGCATAAAATGTCACGAAAAGTCACATTCTGCGACATTTTTTGAAAATTTGCATAAAACGTCACGAAAATGCACATTCAAAAAATATGCATAAAATGTCACGAAAGTGTACATGCTGTGACGTTGTTTGGAAATATGCATAAAATATCCAGAAAATGCTCATTTAGAAAATGTTTGCAAAATGTCACGAAAATGCACATTCAAATAAGTGCATAGAATGTCACGAAAATGCACATTATGTAACATTTTTTGGAAACGCCTAAAAAATGTCACGAAATTACACATTCAAAAAACGTGCACAAAACGTCACAATTATGCACATTCTGTGATGTTTTATTGAAACGTACATAAAACATCACAAAAATGCACATTCTGTGACAATTTTTAGAAACGTGCGTTAAACGTCGCAAAAATGCACATGCTGCGACATTTTGTTGAAACCTGCATAAAATGTCATTAAAATGCACAATTAAAAAATGCGCATAAAACGTGAAAAAAATGCACATTCTGTGACCTTGTTTTGGAAACGTGCATAAAACGTCACGAAAATGCACAATCTATGACATTTTCTGGAAACGTGCATAAAACTTCATGAAAATGCACATTTAAAAAATGTACATGAACCATCACAAAAATGCACAATCTGTGACGTTTTTTGGAAACGTGCATTAAACATCATTAAAATAGACATTCAAAAAATGTGCATGAAACGTCACGAAAATCCACATTCTGTGATTTTTTTAGAAACGTGCATAAAACGTCACAAAATATGCATATTTTGTGGCATTTTTTGTAAACGTGCATAAAACGCCACGAAAACGCACATTCAAAAAATGTTCATAAAATGTCACGAAAAGTAACATTCTGCAGCGTTTTTTGGAAACTTGCATAAAACGTCACAAAACTGTAGAATCAAAAAACGTGTATAACGCACAACGAAAATGCACATTCTGTTATGTTTTTTGGAAACGTGCATAAAACGTCACAAAAATGCACAATCAAAAAATGTGCGTAAAATGTCATGAAAATGCACATACAAAAACGTGCCTAAAACATCACGAAAATGCACATTCAGTGACATTTTTTGGAAACGTGCGTAAAATGTCATGAAATTGCACATTCAAAAAATGTTCATAAAACGTCACAAAAATGCAGATTATGTGATGTTTTTTGGAAGCGTGCATAAAACGTCACAAAAACACACATCCTGTGACATTTTTGGAAACGTGCATAAAACGTCACGAAAATGTACAATTAAAAAAGTGCAAAAAACGTCGCAAAACGTCACAAAAAAGCACATTTTGCGACGTTTTTTGGAAACATGCATAAAACGTCAGGAAAATGCACATTCAAAAAACGTGCATAAAACGTCGCAAAAATGCACATAAATGCACATTCAA
>JAOSBK010032824.1:0-10501 GCA_027568895.1 Erythroxylum shatona | reverse complement strand
TTGTGTACATTAAATGGCTACGTTAAATTATTATTGAATGTTTGTAATGACTGAAAATGTTTACAAATTAACGTGGGTTCAAATTGTCTACTGTTTTTCGCGCATATGAATGTCTTTAAAAAAAATTTATACTGAGTTTCATCTGAGTGATGTAGTACGCCACCCTCGCGGTGTACGGACTCGGATATCACTATCGATGTCGGATTCGGGTCACGCGGGAGTGGGGTGTTACATAGTGTCTAGGTAACGAATCCTCCTAAAAGTCCTTAAATAATTAACCTTTTATATGAAATTATTTTATTGACTATTGGACCGTGAAAATTTCTTTCGTATGCTAAAAGCTCTCTCTGGTCTACTAACAACTAATCCTAAGTTTATCAACTGAATTTCTCAAGTTAAAATTTATGAGATTGCTTTACTAATTTGTGAATTCCACTATTAAGTTTGACCATAATCCAGAGGATTTATATCGACCTATCTCTAGTTTTATAATCAATTCCTTTCAATTATAGCATATCTATTCATATATAGGATTTCTCAGTCTCTATACTATGAAATCAAATTATGAACTAATATTCTGGATCTATTAGAACATATATTAAACACATAATTGAATCACAATACATTAATCAAAACCATTGCATTAAATAAAATAATCAAAATATATTGTTATCTCAAATAGGGTTCATCATACCTAGACACTAAAAAGTGTTTAGTTACATATAACAGAAAACAAAACCAAAATAAACTAGAAGAAAAATGAATAAAAAACAAAGAGTTCATAATTTTAAATCTCCCATTCTCTTCTACCGAATATTTTTATAAGGTAGAAGTTTAATGTTGTATTCTATTGGATCTTTTGATGATTTCTTCACATTTTTCATATTCTTTGATTAATATCATCCCTTTCGGACATCCTTTAAGTCTAGAATTGTCTCTAAAAGTCTACTCCTCTCTTTTGTCTCCACTTATGTTCTTTTATAGCAAAATTTGGGAGTTATAAGAGATACATGGTTTGATACATAGGCGTGTATTAAACCGTGTACATGATTTTGCTAGCCTGAGAGACTTATATGGCTAGATACATGGCCATTTATCCCTTCTTTGCTTCAAATCTTCATTTTATGTTGCATTTTCTCTTAATTCTTCTCCGTTTGATCTATGAAGGGAATTATAACTTGTAAATGCATTTGAAGCGAATTAAGGACCAAATATATAATAAAGTATAAAATATCAAGCAAATGCCTCAATTATAGGTGTATAAATATGATCAAATATGCATCTATCAAGAGTATAAAATTAAAAAAAGCATTAGGAGGTCTATATGTAGTTAGCATTCTTCAATAGATGTGATGTATTCATAAAACAAACAGATTATAGTTCGTTTGTGTCAATTTGAAATGGGGATATGAATATAAATATTGAAATATGAAAATCTTATTAATAGGGGCGTAAAATGTTAAAATAGTGTGAATTATACTTTACATAATTATTTTATTTTTGTAAAGTAGTAATTTTATAAAATTTAGGATAGATGTCCTTTCTAACAAGTTACATCTTGCTTGGAATATAAGTTAAGAAAGTTGCGCTGAATTAAAAATAAAGGAATACTTATATATAATAGGTAACCCCCAAGCCAACAATTGTACCAAACTTGCAATAGCTCACATTAGATACAACAAAATATAGAAAAACCAAGATGATTATTTATCCCCTATATTGTTCTCCTAGTGTTGCAAGTTCCACTTACTGATTATATCGACTTTGGTCATTATATAAAACTCTTATATATATATTAGCTCCCTTATCCATTTGATTGACCAATTGAGCCATTCTTCATTATTTCTGCTTTGCTTATAGAATAATTTTTGGCTTCTATAGGTCTAGATAGAGTAAATAGTGTTATAGAAAACCAATTTGAAAACCTTGATGTCACCAATCTTCCCTTACATAGTTGGGAGTACGATAGCAGAATATGTTTCCACTCAACTTTAATTTTTGGTTCCTATAGGTCTAGATAGAGTAAATAGTGCTGTAGAAAACCAATTTGAAAACCTTGATGTCACTAATCTTCCCTTACATAGATGGGAGCACTATAGCAGAATCTATTTCCACTCAACTTTACGAAATGTAATGTTACATTGATTCTAAATAGGCCATGCACAACTTACCTGATGTTTGACAATTAAAGAACATATTGTCCAAGTTCTCTCATACAAGTTACAAAGCTTGCAGTTGGTATCCAAACCGCTTATACATGTAATTAGCTTATCTTTGGTTCTTAAACCATTATTGATGGCCAACCATAATGTCAATGATGTTTTAGGTAATCTAGATAAATCCCAAACTAGTTTATGTCAATGAAGTCTAGCGGATGTTTTTCTAAAGCTAGAAAAAATGATTTATTGGTACCTTTTGACTGGGTTTGGAATCCATATTACTATGTCCTCCTGATCATGGTGTAGACTATCTACTGTTAAATTTTCTTTGATTCTTAATAGTCCTTTGTTCCTTCTTATTCACTCCCCATTATCTATAAACTCCCTAACTTTAGCTTCTTTATAGATTGTGTGATTAAACTGCATATATTTAGGTTGGAGGCTTAAAAAGCCTAGATTATTCCAATTATCATCCTAGAAAGATGTAGATTTCATATTCCTTATCTTGTATCTCATTAAACTTCTCATATTGTCTTTTAATTTTAGTAGTTGTGCCATGGTTCAAGAGGTATTTGGGGTTGCAACTTTATTTTAAAATGTTTTCCCTTTAATAAAGTACAAGTGAACCCATCTAACCCAGATGGTTTTCTTATTAGTGAATATTCTCCAGATTTTCTTTACCAATAAGACCTCGTTGATGATCTTATCCCAAGGCTTCCTTCATTTGCTAACACACCATAAACCATTTAATCTTGGATTTATAGGAGTTTTTAGCATCACCAGCCTATAAGAAATTCTTGAGAATCTTCTTTATCTCTTTGGTTAAGTTGTTACGTAGCAAAAAGTGAGACATCTAATAGACTTGAAGGTAATTGAGTACATAAGAGATTAATTATAGCCTTCCTGTGAAGAAGAGACATATATTTTTCAATTGTTGATCCTTTTGCATACAACTTCCAATAGGGGTGTACAATCTTCATACCTTAGCCTCTTAGTAGTGGTAAAGATTCCAAAGTATTTTAAGGGGGTCCTTTACAAAGAAGTTAGTTAGGCTCTAAAATTGGCCTCTAGGTGCTTAGATTTTACTAAGATAATTGACTAACTCTTCTAAAAATTGACACCTAACTTAGATAGTTTAGAGAAGTTACTAGGAGAATCTAGTAACATATCTAGAGATGAAGCCTTAGCATTACATAATAGTAATAAGTCATCTATAAAAGCCAAAATTACTAACTTAAGCTCTTTGCACTTATATGATAAGTGAAGTTTAAGTGTCTTTGTTTATCGTGAGTAATGATTCTATTAAGGACTTCAAGGTATAACGAAAATATGTAAGGGCATAAAGGATTGCCTTGCTTAATGCCCTTAGGTCCCCTAAAAATCTATATCAACTCCCTATTATAAAGTACACTATAAAGAACAGTTTCCACGCACTGAGAAATCCATCTTTTAAATATGGAAGGGAAATAAAAAACCTCTAATGTATGGCTATGTAAACTATCAATAAACTCTTTTAAAGTCTATCTTGAGAGCACAATAGTTTAACCCATTCCTAGCATAAGAATTTCTAAATAGCTCTTGAGCTAACATGATATTGTCACTAATATTGCAACCCTCTTAAGAGGCACCCTGACTAGGATTAATTGATGGGATTAAAATTGCTTTAAGTATATTTCTAAGAGTCTGGATATGAATTTGTAAATTAGATTGCAGCATGAGATAGGACAGTAATCTATAAAATTTTCAGGGTTCTATATTTTGGGAACTAAAGTGATATATGTCTTGTCCATTTACTTTATCATTTTTTTAAAGAAATCTAGCACATATTTGACTACCATATCTTTCACCAAATCCCATGTATTTTAAAATAATAGTTCATTAAATCTATCAGGCTCTAAAGCATTAGAAGGGTTCATTGTAATGAACATCCTCTCAACTTCCCCATAAGAGAATGGTTTTGTAAAGTCTTTGATTTACTTTATAGTAAGGCTGTGATTAACATAGGATCTTAGGGTTATGGACAAAAGAAGTAGATCTAGTGTAGGTGCCTAAGGAGTTGTAAAAGAATATAAAGGTATGATTTAGAATTTTTTATTATGATTTTAATAGTTCACCATTGGGGCCTTGAAGTGATGATATTCTATTTGAGTTCCTTCTAAAAAATATAATCTATGGAAGTTAAAGTGTTTAGATCCTCCTCCTCCAACCGTTGTACCACCAATTTTTGTTTCATCAGGGAGTAGTATATTTGCAAGGATTGCAAGTAGAATTGAAGTGATACCTTTTCCTTCTTTTTGAATTTCTTACCAAGGGGATTAGTGTAGGTATTAGATTGTGCTTCCTCTATCTATTCCTTATTGTTTTAAATAACTAAGAAATTATAAGCTTTTAAGGCTAGGTTAAGTTCTCTAAGTTCCCTCCTTACTTCTTCGAACTTCCTCATACATTGGAAACTATAAGACCGCCTTACTTGGATTCCTAGTCTTTTATTGACTACTTCTATATACTCTTCACTGTCTATTAGATGGTTTAAGAATCTGAAAGGAACTCATTTGAACTGTGTTAATCTAAAATTGGAAACCTCTATAGGGTTATAATTAGAGCTTAAACTATTAAAGATTGTGGCTTTGCTCAAAGGAGCAGTTGTTAGTCAATATACATTGATAACTGGTCTGTCCAGTTTTTTCAAGATTAGTCATATCTAATTTTTTCAAGATCAGTCATTCCCCTTTTGGTTTTTTGACCAAGTGTATAAGTTCCCATCAAAATTTAGGTCCATCAACCCTAAATTGTTCATACAGTTCACTAACCTTTCACTTTCACATTTAATCTTGTGCCTACTCCCTTCTACTTCGCTAGCATAAATAGTGGTGTAAATATCTCCTAATATTAACCAAGGAATGTTTCTATTTGATATATGTTTAAAGGAGGAGGAAAGTAAATTTATTTTAACTCTAAAGTTATCAAAATCCATTATTATATGTCTATTAGTGGTGGTTATAGTTTGTTATGATCTGCCATTTCTGCCTCAAAAACTAGAGTCATTTATCTAGCTTGTCATACTTGAGTTTGGTCTCTAATAAACCTAAGATAAATGCTTAATTCTGAATAAAAGATCATGTAAAACTTGCATTTTGTTGGGATTATTAAGTCCCCTTGTATTCTAAGGTTCAATAGACATTAGGGGGAAGGAACTTTAAAGGGAGCTTTGAGTTTTTCCTCCCGATCTCCTTTTAATCACATGTTCAAAGGTTCTATCTTCTTAAGGGACTATAGTTTTGGGGATTGGGGATATCGTAACTGACACTTCCTTATCCCTACTATTATTTATCTCATCTAAATTCCTAGAAATAGAGCTTCGACTATCATTATCAGTTGTGAAACTATCTTTACTTTTTTATCCTCCTAAGTCATACTATCATCATTAAACTCTTCTCTAACCTCCACCGTAGGGTGTTACTTAACCATCTCCATATCTTTTTCCTTCTAACCCTCACAGGAACATTAAGATTAATCAATTCCTTACGATCTACTCTTTTAAACACCTTTCCCCTATATCTCCAAAATTTTTGTGGAGATCTTTAAATGTTTCCATAGGTAGCATACTTCCATACTTGAGACTACTAACACATTATCCTCTTTTAATTTCATTATAGGGATGGAATTTGGAAGCTTTTAATTAATACCCACTTCTATATAGACCCTAGCATACCTTAATCTTCTAACCTTATTTGTACTTGTTAGAGAATATAACAGTAATAATTTAAATTGGAATGACTCATTTGAATTCAAGGCATCTTGAAAATCACTGCCCTAAGTTAGAAATTTCCCCTCTATAGTACAGCAGGACAACAGGATCTAACCCCAGGGTTAATGCCTTCTTCACTAGCTTTGGTGTACTCCAAAGGGTAGAGTAGGAATTATCTCTGAGAATGAAAAGAAAAGGCAGACAAATGTAGAATTTATGTGAGGTAAAACACGTGAGAAAAAATATGTGCATAAGGTGTTTGTATGTAGAGGAAAAACTTATGTTGACTGGAGAAAATAAAAGATGTGTGAGAAAGGAGAGAGTAGTGTCTGTTCTTTTTTTTATGCAGATGAGCATCGTGAGGTGAGCTATATATAGGAAAATCAAAATAAACATTAAGAGATGAGAGTAATGGTAATAAAGAAAGGTAACATTTTTATTATTAATGGTAATAAACAGAGAGTTAATTAAAGAAATGTTATGAATGTTTCCTTTGTCATTAAACCAAGTTTTGGGAACAATAATGCCCAACAATCCCCCACTTAGTCCAAACTTGAAATAAACTATAACAATTTAGGAGAAAAAAATAGGTGAACAACTAGGTGAACTAAGTCTTGAACCTAGTGTCCAAGAGCATCGAAGACAGAACTTGCTAGAGAAATAATAGCCTCAAAATGCCTTGATATCATGATTGCTCTAGAGTGATAGCCCAAATACTCTTATAGGAGAGTGGCTAGCCCCCATAATCACTTAGAAGAGTCCAACAAGTGTGTATTACTCACACTACCTAAAATTAGTCTATGGAACTCATTAAGGATTAAACAATCCAACCTCATGAGACACAGGAAAATCAGGCTAAAGGATGCAATTCAACAACTGAATGAGTATTAGTATTATTCCACAAACAATGTATAAGAAAATTGTCAGCACATAACTTCATTTGACCTATTGAACTTGGTTTCCTAAGACAGGCGTCCATCATGAGGTTACTATATAATTGGGCTCAACCCTATCCCTTTAGGATGTTCTAAAACTAGTGTCCTGCTCCAAGCTTTTGTAAACGGATCTGCTAAGTTTCTCTCTGACTTGACATAGTCTAGAGAAATTAAACCATGTCTAATTAAAGTACAAACAATTTTATGTCTTAATCTAATATGCCTACTTTTTCCATTATATGCCTTGTTATTATCAACATGAATGGTAGCCTGCAAATCACAATGAAGGAACATAGAAAGAATTGGTTTTCTCCAAAGTGGGCTATCTACGAAAAGATTCCTTAGCCACTCAGCTTGCCTTCTTACCAATTCCAAAGCCATAAACTCAACCTCCATTGTTCATCTCGCATACATGCTTGCTCGGATGATTTCTAAGACACAACAGCTCCTACTAAGGTAAAAATATAACCACTACTAAGGTAAAAATATAACCACTTCGTAACACAGTTAGCATTAAAATTCCCCTCCAATATAGGAGGATGAGCACCAAAAGATAATCCATATGCATAGTACCTTTAAAATATCTTAATAAATGAATTAATATTTTCCAATGCTCTTGACTAGGATTATGAGTATACCTACTAAGTCTACTCACATAGTATGCAATATCAGGATGAGCATTGTTCATAAAAAACATTACACTACTAAGATTTTTTGCATACTCAGCTTAGTTCACACCATCACCAAAATTTTTCTTTAAAGCAACACTAGCATTATAGGGAGTCTTGACTGGATCAACATCATAGCAAACAAACTTTTTCAAAATTTTCTCAACATAATGAGTTTGATTTAACCTAAAGCCAGATTCAGTCCTATCAACTTTAACTCCCAAAATAAAGTTCATAGGTCCAAAATCTTTCATATCAAAGGAAGACTTTAGCAAACTCTTGGTAGTATTAATGAAAGATAAGCTAGTACCAAAAATAAGCCTATCATCCACATAAAGAGTTATTATCACATAGCCATTGATATCAGATTTCACGTAAATGCGAGAATCAACATCACAAGAGATGAAACCATATTTGAAAATCTCATTTTCAAATTTCTCATGCCACTGTTTGGGAGCTTGTTTAAATCAATATAAAGACTTAACCAATTTATACACCTTTCGTTCTTAATCAGGCACTCTAAACCCCTCGGGCTGGACTATATAAATTTCTTCATCTAGATCACCATTCAAGAAAGCTATCTTAACATCCATTTCGTGCACAAGAAGCTTAAATATCGAGGAATTAGCAAACAACATCCTTATAGATGAAATTTTAGTAACAAGAGAGTAAGTATCAAAAAGTCCAATCCTTCCTTTTGCTTAAAGCCTTTAATTACAAGTCTTACCTTGGACTTCTCAATGGTTCCTTCAGGTCTCAATTTCTTTTTGAAATTCCACTTACACTCCAAAGGCTTACACCCTTGAGGTAGATCAACTAAAACCCAAGTTTTATTAGACATAATTAACTCTAATTCACAATCTATAGCTTCCTTCCAAAAATGTAGCATCCACAGATCTCATTACTTCCTCATAAGTTTTGGGATCTTCCTTAATAGTATAAGTCACCATAAAAACATCATCTATCTCCTCAGATTTTTTCACCATAAAGGAAGCAATAAAGTCAAAACCAAAACTAGTGGGTACTCTAACTCTTTTTCTTCTCCTTAGTTCAACAATTTCCTGTTCCTCTATATTGTCATTAGTAGAAGAACTAAGGACAAATTCTCTAGGGACCTATACGCTCACTTTCATAGGAAATATATTCTTGAAGAACACTACATCTTTTGACTCCATAATTGATCCATAAGTGCTAGTGTAACATCCCGTTACCCATCTTAAGGCTAAAATTGTAAATGTGAGTGATTACGGAAAAATTAGGAAACACATTTCATGCTCAAGCATAATATTAGCATATAAACACATGAATTTGAATTTTTGCACACATCAAAATGATTGTACATACATTCATTGACAATTGCCAGGTATAATTGATCTATAGATGTGATTTTATTAAAAATTGTGATTAGATTGTATTGAAAATTGATTTGGAGAGTGTAATTGTTGATTTATAATTTTTGGAGAATTTTAAGAAAAATTTATGAAAATTGGGGTAATTTTTGGACTAAGAAAAATGCCAAGTGATAAACAAATGATAAATGGTATTAGAATTTACTGTCAGATAACAATGGAAATTCTTATAAATGACCTTAGGATTTATTGACAAGTGTCATTGAAAATTGGCAGACAATTAGAATACAAATTGGACTTAGGTTATAAGAATTGGACTTTTGACAATGCCTTAAGTCCACTAGGTTTTTAAACCCTTTTGTTTTGGTCTCCCACGTTGCTTTTCATTAAAAGTCCATTTGGTGTTCTTTCTTTTTTTGCTCTTCCCATCTTCCTCTTCGTGGTTCTCTTCCCCATCTTCACCATCTGAGTTGAATCTGGAGCAGGATAGGGCCTTGATTGCTACATTGAAGTTGAGACCAATGCTACATGACAAAATCAAAAGAGTATAGAGTAAAGATCATGATATGGTCAAGCTTATGGAGAAAGTGAAGATGAATCTAGATTTTGAGTTTGAGTTGAGGGATGAGACATTATGGTTGAGACAGAGGCTATGTGTGCCTAACGTGGATGATCTGAGAAAGGAGATTCTTGAGAAAGCTCATATGGCCACCTATGTTATACATCCTGGAACTACCAAAATGTATAACACACTAAAGCAATATTTCTGGTGGCTTGGAATGAAAAAGCAAATGGCGAAGTATGTATCTAGATGTATGACATGCCAGTAAGTTAAGGCTGAGCACCAAGCTCCGGTAGGAAAGCTCCATTTGTTGCCCATTCTGAAGTGGAAATGGGAACGGATTACTATGGACTTTATCATGGGTTTGCCAAAAACTTTGAGGCAGAATGATGCTATATGGGTCATAGTGGACCAGTTGACTAAGTCGGCCCACTTCTTACCAGTGAGAAAGAATAACTCACTTGATCAGTTGGCCCGGAAATATGTGAAAAAGGTGGTGAGACTGCACGGGGTTCTAGTGTCCATAGTATTGGGCAGGGATCCCAGATTTACTTCAAGGTTTTGGAAGAGTTTGCAGCCTGTTATGGGTACTAAGTTGAACTTTAGTATAGCATTTCATCCTAAGACAGATAGACAGAGTGAGAGGACAATCAAAACTGTTGAGGATATGTTCATAGCTTGTGTATTGGAGTTTAGAGGAGCTTGGGATCAATACATGGCATTGATAGAGTTTGCCTACAACAACCATTACCACAGTAATATTGGAATAGCACTGTATGAGGCACTGTATGGTAGAAAATATTGGTCACCATTGTATTGAGATGAAGAGGGCTTGTGAATGGTTGATACAAGATACCGTGGATAAGGTAAAGTTGATCCAAATACGAATTAAAGCAGATCAGGATAAGCAGAAGAGTTATGTGGATCAATAAACCATTCACAAGCCTGGGATAGAGTACAGTGTGGGAGATAGATTATTCTTGAGAGTATCACCCTGGAGGGGAGTTTTGAGATTCAGTAAAAAGGGCAAGTTAAGCCCTAGGTTCATTGGTCCTTATGAGATCATTGAGAGGATAAGAC
>JAOSBK010032823.1:0-10502 GCA_027568895.1 Erythroxylum shatona | reverse complement strand
ACTTTACAATCCTTCTCAACCAATCAAGAAAAAGGATTTGAAAATGAAGGTTATAGAAGAATCAGTACCTGTTTAAAATAGAAGTTCAATTATTAGCAGAGAATCTTCTAAGCAGAAAGTCAAGGTACAAGTCGAGCCTATACTAGTAAACGATTAGAAAATACAACTTTTCAGTCATGAAGAATGAAGACTAAATGGTATTCTATGAGATGAAATGTCAGAACCATATTTAATGAAGATTTCAAAGGATTGTTATACAATCTATCCAGCTATAAGCAGAGCAACAATAAAAATTGTACCAGATGTACAACCAAGACATCCAACCCCCGTAATAAATAAAGAAAAAGGGAAGAAGAAGATGTTTCCTAGAGGGCATGAAGATGATCTTACAAAAGAACAGCTTCAAGTGGCTATAAAGAACATAAACGATGCATGTTATACAACTCAACCTGGAGGTGTCTATGTATCAGATCACATATCAAGGGCATCAGGAAGTCAATTTGGAGTTTTTACCAAAGATGAAAGTTTTAAGGTAGTTGGCATTCTGACAGAAGGAAGTTATAGAAGTATCACAATGGAAGGTATCAATTTTAACTTAGAAAGCTTTATGCATTTAATAATGCATTTAAGACCCTTAGATTTCATACCTTTACTCAAAAATGTGTTGCACCTTCTGGGGCAACCAATTTTCAAACTACCCAGACCTGATGATCTCCTAAAAGGAAAACAAACCTTCAAATTACCTCAATCAAAATCATAAAGTTAGATGTTTCACCTAGACAACCGTCTGTTGTTCAACACCTTCATCCAGTTAGTGAAATACAACAAGATCCTACTGTTAATTCGGAGTTCTTAAAGAATTTCATCAATTAGACTGAAGCTAGTAACAAGCAAAAGGAAGTTCAGGAAGCCTTAGCAAAAAATATTGAGGAAATTCATACTAAGGTTGATGAACAAGGTGATTTAGTGGGTGATCTTTATGAGGAAATAGCATTTCTACGTGTTTATATTGAACAAGACCTCAAGATGATCCGCACTGATATTCAACACATGTACTTTGAAATTCTGAAGCGTCTAAGATGAGTTATCTTTTTTATTATTAACAAATAGGGGGAGAAGAGGAGAAAAGGCGAAAAGCGAAGAATATTAGAAAGCATTGTATATCTTATGCATAACTTGTGTATTGCTTTGATTGTTATTCGTCAGTACATTATTTGTTTATTTGTCTTAATATTATTTTATCTTCTAATATTATCATTATTTGTTATCATCAAAAAGGGAAAGATTGTTAAGTCAAGAAGACTTCACTTCTATTAATTTTGATGACGATCAAATAATAATAATATTAGATGTTAAAATAATATTCAAACGAATAACAATCAAAGCAATACATAAGATATGCATAAGATATACAATGCTTTCTAATATTCTTCACTTTCTCTTTTCTCCTCTTCTCTCCCTGTTTGTTATTAATCAAAAAGATAACTCATCTTAGATGCTTCAGAATTTTAGAATATATCTGTTGAATATCAATGCGAATCTTCTTGACATCTTATTCAAGATAAACACGTAGAAGTGTTATTTCCTCATAAAGATCACCCACTGAATCACTCAGTTCATCAACCTTAGTATGAATTTCCTCAATATTTTTTGCTAAAGCTTCCTGAACTTCTTTCTGCTTGTTACTAGCTTCAGTCTAATTGATGAAATGCTTCAAGAACTCCGAATTAACAGTAAGATCTTGTCGTATTTCACTAAGTGGATGAAGGTGTTCAACAACAAATGGTTGTCTAGGTGAAACGTCTAACTCTCCTATACATTATTTGTTTATTCGTCTGAATATTATTTTATCTTCTAATATTATGATTATTTGTTATCATCAAAAAGGGGGAGATTGTTAGGTCAAAAAGACTTCACTTCTATTAATTTTGATGACAATCAAATAATAATAATCTTAAAAGTTTGTGAATTATTTTGATGAGTTTGTTAAGTGCGCAGAAAAATATAGGTGACACAAATCGTCAACTTAAGACGATGCATAGTCAAACCAAGACGATACTTAAAACTTAAGATGGTCAACACAAGAAGATAAATAGTAAGCATAAAAAGATACAAAAGGTCAACTTAAGAAGATATAGAAGGTCAACATAAGAAGAGACAAAAGGTCAGCATAAGAAGATACAGAAGGTTAACATAGGAAGATACCAAAGGTCAACATAGGAAGATACAAGAGGTCAACATAAGAAGATATAAAGTCGACACAAGATGAAAGCATGACACAAGACAAAAGCGCAACACCATATGAAAGTACAACTCCAGAAGAAGCATAGTACTAAACGATGCAAATGAAAACTATTCTAGAATGTTAGTCAGTTAGTTAGTTGGAGTTAGTTACAAGACTCAAATAATAATAGTTTCCAGAAGATTCAATAAGCAGTTTTCTCAAGAAGACAGTTGAAGACTTTGGTTATAAATACTATTTATAGTCATAAACTAAACAACATTTACAAAAAAAAAACAATACAAGAGAGAAAATTTGTTTGTACAATACTTAGAGAAACTCTATACTTAAGTGTGAACGAAAGAGAGCCAAAACATCTATAATGTGAAGCTCAAACAATATCTTTCTAAGAGAAAGAAAGGCTAGAGCCTAGAGAGGCTAAGGAAGTAGATAAAGAATACTTTGTAAGAGAGACTTGAAGAGGCTCTACAAGTGTAGAAAGAAGACTTGTAATGTTGAAGAGTATAGTGAAATCTCAGAAAAACTCTGAGGACTAGATGTAGCCCAAGGTTAAGGGTGAACTAGTATAAAATCATGGCGTCTATTCTCTAACCCTTATCTCTTTCATTTTCTTGTTGTTAAAAGAGTAGATAACAATTTTTGCGATTGCATTAATCATCGATTTAAGTGAATTGTTTTGTGATGATCTGAATTTGTAAAGAAATTTAAGAAGTTTCTAAAGATTAATATCTTTGAAGATTTTACACAATTCAACCCCCCCTTCTTGTGTATTCTACATATTATATGTGATTTTTATATTAACAAGTGCTTTACTTCAAGTTCTACTGTAAGGTCTACCTTTATAAAACTATTGAAATAATGCTAAACAAAATTAGGTAGGAGTCTCAACAAGATAAAGAAATTATGCTAAATTACTTTAAAATGCATATATAAATTATCCAAATAGTGGAAACTCCTAACTTCACTCACTATTTTTCATTTCAGCAACTTAAAAAAAATAAAATTATGGAAATTGGGCTAGTTTTTCCATAATCAACCAAACATGCATTTAACCATTACTGTTATTTTCCAAAAACTCTCTAATAGCTCTCACCCCCCACCCCCCAAAAAATATATTTGTACGCCTTTTGTACTCACAATATAACCAATAAACATAACCTTTTTGGTACAAAAAGAACACTTCTTCAAATTTGCAAACAACTTTCTTGCCTAACTATATACAAAACCTTTCCTAAATGCTTAACATATTCATCTAAAGTTTTACTATAGATAAGAATGTAATCAAAATATATAATTATAAACTAGTATAAAATCTATGCACATCATGATTTATTAATGCCATACAACTTATTAAGTATATCATTTAATCTAGAAATAGGTGTTAGCTCAAGGTTTAGAGTTAAAAGTTTTGATGATAACTATATAATATTTCAAAATTCAAAATTGGATTTATTTCCTTGTATAGCTAATGATATTGTTAGCTCAAAGTTTATATTTAATGATTTTGATGATAAGTATATAACATTTTAAAATTCAAATTGGATTTATTTCTTTGCATAGGGAATGATATATTTCTTAATATGATATAAAATTATAAGATAGTTGCTTCCTTTCATGCAGGAACTTTATTTTTAAACTTACCTTGTTAGAAATGATTCCGTAACTTTTGGAAGGGCTTACTAATTTGAACAATTTGCTCTGGAAATTCTATCTCTTAACATATAAATATTAGAAGATTCCAGTAGAGATGATATCAAAGACTCATTAGATACAACTCAACTCATAATTAAAATGAAGCAACGACTAGTTGAAGAAAATGACTACTTCAGGAAGAGCCACCATATTTGTGAGATACATAGGTATTCAAAATACTTCAGAAATATTAACATTCTTAAAAGTTATATCTATATCAAACTTTTTCTACCTTAGAAAGTGAAAATACTCTATCGAGAGAGATTGTTATTCCTTGAAAGCTTACGTTAAGCAAACCCTATATTAAATTTTGTTGACAACTTAAGGCTTGTTAAACACTTCAAGTATGGAAGGTTAAAGAACCTTTAAAAAAATGTACTTATGAGTTTTGTAGAGGCTCGTCAATATTTACTACTTCGATTTTTAAAGTGAAATACTTAAGTTGATTACATAGGGATTGGGCATAGGCTTCCTAAGTCAAACCAATACGAATCGACTATGTCATTCTTTCTCTTTTTAACTTTTAAAATTTTGCATTATAGTATTTATTTTTTCAATTTGCAAGAGGCTCCTTCGGTTTTATCATAAGCTCCTTCTATTTTAATATCGCAAGAGATTCCATTTGTTTTTAAATGATTAATAGGCTCCTTGTGGGCTTGAGAGATGAAAGATATATTATATAAAAGACGAGGGTGACACTTGAAAGTTTTTAAAACTAAGAGACTAATTTGATAGTTTGTCAAATCTCATAAATCTTAAAAAATAACCTTAAAAAATGAAAATACATGTTAATTATTAATAATTACTAAATATAACCATTCAATTGATTCCTTGTTTTTTTTTGTAAGAATTTAATGCAATTTAAATAATTTTTAAAATTTGACAAAAAATGTAAATCACAATTAAATAAATTTTTAAACTATGTATTTTTTGTTTGTTTGATTTGATGTTAAGATAGTGGATGGATACTAATACACAATTAAATAAATTAGGATTATAAGTAAGATTGACAATAAATCCAGTCGGAATCATATATCTTATAGTTTAAATTCGAGTCTTAATCTAATTAAATATTTTTTGTTATGCTTAATTTAATTTTATTCAAATTAATTTGTTTATAAATAGTCAAATTTAACCAAATTTAATGAGACTTACATTGTTAAACTTGATCAATTTAAATTTAATTTATCAATTTTAAAACCCATCAAGTTAAATAAAAAAACTTCAAACTTTTTTCCTTAAAATTGGAAATGACAAAATTTAGTGTATGGAATACCTTTTCCTTATGGGAAAAAAAGAATTAAAACTCTTATAAAGGATGTTACAACCTAACCCTTTGAATATATTTTAGATAGGACTTCCTATGAACTTCTATTTATAAAACCTAGCTGAATTTTTTTCTTTTTAGTTTTCCTTTCTTTTCATTGTTTTAATTAAATTGAAAAATCAATAAACATGAAACAAGAACTCAAAAATGAAGTATTTTTACGAATTTTGTCCATTAAATAAATGAAATGTATGGTAAGAAGATATAAGGATATTGAAACATTAACAAATAAATTTAAGAATAGACCTAATTATAGAAAATGACTCTAATAACAAATTCTAATATTACCTTTACCAATATAAAACTAGTGAGATCCAATGTCAATATGAATAAAACAAAAAATTATTCTATAAGGATATGTTTTATTGAAGAAATGACTTAAAATTAACACAAAGCAAGAATAATATGAATTGTCACACTTATAGAAAAGTTAAAACTGTGAGTGATAACATTGTGAAATCTAATCGCTATTAGCAAGATGGATAAAACACTACAAGAAAAAAAGGCATTTTGTGATGTTTTTAAAGCATAACAGAATGTCCAAAATGTTGTAGAATGTATTCTACGACGTTTTAAAAAACATCGCAAAAAAAGTCGCAAAATGTGGTGTAGGCAAAAGATTTTTGCGACGTTTTGTGTAAAACGTCACAGAAAACATTGACATTTTGTAACGTTTATAAAGACGTCACTGAAAGTTTGGATTTTATGTGACATTTGTAGGAAATGCACAGATTCTTTCACATTTTATGACGCTTCTTAGAAACATCGTGGATTCTTTAACATTTTGCCATGTTGTTACAACGTCGCCGAATGTGAATGAATCCGTGATGTTTCACGAAAATGTCAAGGAATATATGCAATTTGCGACGTTTTTAAAACATGGCGTTATTTAATAATTCTTTAATTTTTTTAGTATATCATTAATTTTAATAATTATTCATGTATAACAAGAATTTCATAAGTGCAGACAATTTATTATTTAATTGCAATTTTGAAACATGTCATAATACAATAATTAATATAAATAATATGTCATAAGTGTTTAATATATCAATATGAGTACATATATCTAATCCAAAAGAATAATATGTTTAGAACATAAAAGTTCCAAGAGTTTTTTTTGTTGTTCGACTTCGGTAGTGAATCGATCCTCCATTTGTTCAACTTTTTTATTCAATTCATCGACTTAAGACTGTAACCCCTGATTAACTTTCTTTGAATCCTCTAGTTTGTCTCAAAGTCTCTTTTTGATTGAAGTCTTCCCTTGTAGTCAAGACCCAACTCCCATGCCAATGACTTTATCTATTCTAGTGCCTAAGACTTTGTCGCACACTTCATCCACTATCATCGGATGACCTTATTCTATTGAATCTGCCAGTTCCTTACACATTAATTCCTGAAAAAGTAAGAATTAATTATATACACAGTCTCATTTAAGAAATATTTATAAATGAACTATGTACTTACCCATTTTTCTCTGCATTTGGTAGTTGTCCATTGATCTTTACGTTCATCATAATGAGTGTGATACCATAGCTTCATCCAGTCACACTCTTCTCCATCTTTGTCACTTTATTGTATAGAAATATATTACTAGTAATATTTATTATGAATTTAGAAATGTGAATCAAAGTAAAATATAATTAAAATAATAATAACTAACAATCTCAAGCCATATTGCTACAAAGGCCTTGGAGTCGAAGTTTAGTTGATATTTGACCTGACTCCTAGCCAATTTGGCTTTTTGATTTTTTCCCTAACCATACACATAACAAAACCTATTATAACATCTATAAATCACAATTCAGAAATACTAAAATATTATTAGTTGTCAATAAATTTGTTAAATTAAGTTTTGTGATCAAATTAAGTATCCTTTGTAGCTAATTGCTCCCAATATTCGCAAAAATCCATCCACTCTCCCACTATGACATTATGCGGCTTAACATCCTTTTCGTGCTTGGTAAAATGCTTTTTTAAATGAAATCTTTGATCTTTAGATCTTAAAGCAAGAAACTTCTTTATAGTAGCAAGTACTTCATTGTCTATCATCATTCTTTTGATTTCCAACTTTTGCAGCAAAAAATTATAAATTATTGGTCAAAGATTTAGGCATATGGAAAACACGTACAAATTAGATAGTTTTATAATACTTACGTTTAACTTATCAAATGCAATATCCAACTCCTCATTAGTAATTTTTTTCCATTTTCTTCTTACAAGTAAGGAAGTTCGGGATACCACACCAATCTCACTCGATAATTTAATAGACTGTATGGAGTTGGTTAGACGTCCTTCAGTGGGGGAGATCTCTATCTCCAATCTCTTACCTATCACCTTATTAATCTTTGCCAATTCGTGTCCTTTTGTGACACCCCTTGCCTTGGTTAGCTAGACTGTGGATCCTAAAATAGGAAAGGAATATTTTACAATTAGCATATAACATACTCTTAATTGGGTAGATAAACAAAACAATTAAACTTAATAAATTTCACCAATGTGATGTGAAAGATTATACCTACAGTGCTTGTAGAGGTTGCACTAACACTAGGAAGAATAGTGTCATTTACTGGTGCCTAATTATTAGAAGCTGGAGACATCTTTTGAAAAGTTGATGGAGAACTAATATTGTGTCATATATTCAAAAGTTGTTCATACTTATCTCTAGGATGAGTAATAGGTGCAGATGTGACATCTCTTGGTGTTAGAGTTGGCTCACAAGGTGCAGATATATGATCTTCTGGCTGTGTACAAGTAGATGGCTCATTAGCTACACTTCCAAGAAGCTGATGAAACCACGACTGCAATTGTGATGGTACTAAGCTACTTGGTACAACCTTATTCTTCTTCTTAGGTAAACCAGGTCCCATGTGAATCTCCTGCATTAAATTCGACATTAGACTTCAATCTAATATTCATCAACCATATTTAAAGAAAACAGCAAAAACTGATATTCTTACTAGTTTTTACTCAAAATAAGATATAAGCTTGAACTTCACCTTTGGTCCTAAACATCTCTCTATAAGATTTATTTTTTAGTTTGTTAGATGAATGTCCAAACCAAAGATATAAGTCATTCTTTTTAAGGTAAGGACCATAACTCGAAATGATATATACAAGTTATACAGGGAAGTTTACCTATTGTCAAGGCACATGAACCAAACTTATATCTTCCTAACTAGAATAAAATCCTAAGCTACATATGGTATATGAACTGTATAAAATATGGAATCTACACCCAATAAAACTATAATGGAATCAGATCCTAATTCAACCAGCAAGGAGATCATCGATAACAAGTCATTTCACAATGGAAATAAAATAAGTACAAAAATCTGCCAACATCAGACATCAATATGCTTCTTACTCTTCAATATTTTATTTTCTATACTGCATCATTATATTCTCAGATCTTATAATTCACTATATTGCATCAATATACTTTTTACTCTTTAGAACCTTATGTATAGGACTTAGTCCAGCAAAGAGACAAAGCTTGTACAAAATACTATGCAGAAATTAAAAGACTAACCATTTTTCAAGAGATGGAAATCAGAATAACAAAAGGGTTACCGTATGTACAACACTTAATCCAGTAAAGAGACAAAGCTTTTACACAATACCTTGCAAAAAATAAAAGACTAACCAATTTTCAAGAGATGGAAATCAGAAAAAAAAAAAACATATAAGGCATTTAAGTGTTGTAGGTGTTGACTATAACATGCTCTCAGTAAATGATTCAAAATTCTTGTTTCTCCTCCCCAATCAAATAGTTCGAATCGAACAAAGTAATGTAATAGTAAGTTGAATTATATATAGATATCCAAACAAAGTAAAAAAATTTAAATTATATATAAATATCCAACGACTCTCACAACAGATGTACTTAATAATCATGTTCCTTGTTATACTAATGATTTATTTCAAGTCTTAAAACAAAATTTGCCTATACTTCAATTGTCATCGGGAATTACATTTTGATACATTTTACTTTCTTCTCCAAAGCCTATTTGTGACAAAATTTACCTAAAAACATATCACATAGTAATGTAATAGTAAGTTGCATTACTATGTGATATATTTTCACAATTGTAGAAGTTACAACCTTAAGCCATGTATACATAATGGACAATCTTGTATTTGCAATTTTCTTATCTTTTGCACCCACTGGTATTTTTGCAAGTTGTTCTTTTAGTCCTCAAGTTCTCAAGCCTAACATGATTATTTTTAGTGCTCTTACTTTCAAGAACAGAAGTATGGTTTTGCTAATTGGGTATATCTTAGTGTTCTTAATGTTAGGACCCGAATCCGGAGACCGGATCCCAACTGGAAAATGAAACGAAAATGAAGAAAACAAAGCGAATGCAAATCGGATAAATCGAATCCGAAGGCGAATAGAAAATAAAATGTGGAATCCGAAGGCAATTTGAATGACAAAATGCGGAATCAAAAGACAGAGCGGATCAAAAGGCGAAAACAACATGGCGAATACAAATTGAAAACGAAAGCAAAAGCGAAGAAACGAAAGACGAAGGCGAAAACAATGTGGCAAATAGCGAATCACAAAGAGAAACAAAAGGAGAAACCGAAAGCAAATCGGATATCAAAGCGAATACACATCGGAATCGAATACAAAAAAACGAATCGAAGAGAATCATAAGCGAAAAATGAATCGTATTATTAAAGCAAACAAACGAATGGGTCAATCGAACTGAAACAAATTCTGACATCCGAACACATACACTTATCGCGTTGGAAACCTAGACTATTCCAAAATCTGGTATAACTTTTTTTTTCTTTTTCTTTCTTATTACCCTCTTTATTCAAATTCATGTAAGTCCATACAATTTCCCCTTTTCTTGGAAATTTTTCTCAATCAAATTTTCCAATTTATACATGTTGGGACCCGATCCGGGAACCGGATCCCAACCGAAGAAAGGAAAGATGGAGGCGAAAACAATGTGGCGAATAGCGAATCTAAATCGAATCGAATAATAGAAATTGAAAACCAAAGCGAATGAAACGAAATGAATACGAAGCGAATCGGATCGAATACAAATTGATAACGAAAGAAAAAGCGAAGCATATCGGAAATCGCAACAAAACAAAAAGCGAAACCGAAAGCAAATTGAATACACATCGGAAACGAATACGAAAATGCATTGAATAGAATCATAAAGCGGAGACCAAGCGAAAACGAATCGAATTTAATACGAAAGCGAATCGAATAAGCGAAGCGGA
>JAOSBK010032822.1:0-10503 GCA_027568895.1 Erythroxylum shatona | reverse complement strand
TGTGTCGTTTTTGGAAACGTGCATAAAACGTCATGAAAATGCACATTCAAAAAACGTGCATAAAACGTCAAAAAAATGCACATTCGGTGACTTTTTTTGAATCGTGCATAAAATGTCACAAAAATGCATTTTCTGCAACATTTTTTGAAAACGTGCATAAAATGTCACAAAAATCCACATTCAAAAAACGTACATAAAATGTCACGACAATGCACATTCAAAAAACATGCATAAAACGTCACGAAAATGCACTTTCAAAAAATGTGCATAAAACGTCATGAGAATGGATTGCACAAAATGACACGAAAATGCACATTCTGCAACGTTTTTTGGAAACATGCGTAAAACGTCACGAAAATGCACATTTTGTGACGTTTTTTGGAAACGTGCATAAAATGTCACCAAAATGAACGTTCAAAAAACTCGAGTAAAATGTCATAAAAATGCACAATCAAACAACGTGCATAAAACTTCACGAAAATGCACATTCTGTGACTTTTTTTGGAAACATGCATAAAAAGTCACAAAAATAAACATTCTATGACATTTTTTGGAAACGTGCATAAAACGTTACAAAAATGCACATTCAAAAAATGTGCATAAAATGTCACCAAAAGTCACATTCTGTGATGTTTTTTGGACACGTGCATAAAACATTATGAAAATCACATTCTGTGACATTTTTGAAAACGTGCATAAAGCGCCACAAAAATGCACAATCGAAATTGTGTATAAAATGTCACGAAATTGCACATTCAAAAATTGTGCCTAAAACTTCGCAAAAATGGACATTCTATGACCTATTTTTGAAACGTGCATAAAACGTCACGAAAAAACAAATTCTGTAACGTTTTTTGGAAATGTGCATAAAACGTAATGAAAATACACATTCAAAAAATGCGCATAAAACGTCAGGAAAATGCATATTCTGTCCCGTTTTTTGGAAAACTGCGTAAAACGTCACAAAAATGCACATTCTGTGACATTTTTTGGAAATGTGGATAAAATGTCGCAAAAATGTACATTCAGAAAACGTGCATAAAACGTCATGAAAATGCACATTCTGACATTTTTTGGAAACGTGCATAAAACGTCATAAAATGCACATTCAAAAAACATGCATAAAACATCAAGAAAATGCACATTCTGTGATGCTTTTTGGAAACGTGCGTAAAACGTCACGAAAATGCACATTCTGTGACATTTTTTGGAAACGTCCATAAGACATCATGAAAATGCACATTTTGTGATTTTTTTAGGAAACGTGCATAAAACGTCATAAAAATGCACATTCAAAAAACGTGCATGGAATGTGACGAAAATCACGTTCTGTCATTTTTTGGAAACGTGCATAAAATGTCACAAAAATGCACATTCTGTGACGTTTTTTGAAAACGTGCACTGAAAGTCACGAAAATGCACATTCAAAAAATATGCATAAAATTCCACAAAAATGCACATTCTGCGAAGTTTTTTGAAAATGTGCATAAAATGTCACAAAAATGTACATTCAGAAAACGTGCATGAAATGTAACGAAAATGCACAATAAAAAAATGTGCGTTAAACGTCGCAAAAATGCACATTCTGTGACCTTTTTTAGGAAACGTGGATAAAACGTCATGAAAATGCACATTTAAAAAACGTGCATAAAACATCACAAAAAATGCACATTCAAAAAACGTGCATAAAACGTCATAAAAAATGCACAATCTATGACATTTTTTGGAAATGTGCATAAAAATTCATAAAAATTCACATTCAAAAAACGTGCATAAAATATCACAAAAATGCACATTCTGCGACTTTTTTGGAAATGTGCATAAAACGTCATGAAAATGCACATTCAAAAAACTTGTCGATTATAGCGTTGCACTAACAATCGACACCGTTGGTCAACCGATCAGGGACGTGGGATCTTGCTACGGCCATGTGCGGTCATACTCTAAAGAGGGAAAATAGCATAAACATGCCCCAGTCAGTCACATGCATCTTGTTTGAATGTGCATTTTCGTGACGTTTTATGCACATTCTCAAAAAACGTCGCAGAATGTGCATTTTGGTGACATTTTTGCACCTTTTCAAAAAATATCACAGAATGTGCATTTTTTGACGTTTTATGCACGTTTCCAAAAAAGGTCACATAATGTGCATTTTCATGACGTTTTATGCACTTTTTTGAATGTGCATTTTCCTGACATTTTATGTACGTTTCCAATAAACATCACAGAATATGCATTTTTGTGACGTTTTATGCTCATTCTTGACTGTGCATTGTCGTGACGTTTTTTGTACGTTTCCAAAAAACATCCCAGGATGTGCATTTTTGTGACGTTTTATGCACGTTTTCTGATTGCACATTTTTGTGACATTTTATACACGTTTCAAAAAAATCGCAGAATGTGACTTATTTTTACGTTTGATGCACGTTTTTAAAAAACGTCGCAGAATGTGCATTTTTGTGACGTTTTATGCAAATTTTCAAAAAACGTCGCAGAATGTGCATTTTCGTGACATTTTCGGAATCTTCTTTGAATGTGCATTTTCGTGATGTTTTATGCACGTTTTCAAAAAACATCGCAGAATGGTCATTTTCGTTATGTTTTATTCACGTTGTCAAAACACGTTGTAGAATGTGCATTTTCGTTAGATTTATGCACCTTTTCAAAAAACGTCACAGAATGTGGATTTTTTGAAGTTTTATGCACGTTTCCAAAAAATGTCATAGAATGTGCATTTTTGTGACGCTTTATGCATTTCTTTGAATGTGCATTATCGTGATGTTTTATGCACGTTTCAAATAAACGTCACAGAATATGCATTTTTGAGACGTTTTATGCACATTTTCGAAAAAGTCACAGAATGTGTATTTTTTCAACGTTTTGTGCACATTTCCAAAAACGTCACAGAATGTGTATTTTTGTGAAGTTTTATGCATGTTTTTTTAATGCCCATTTTCGTGCCCTTTTATGCACGTTTTCAAAAAATATCGCAGAATGTGTCTTTTCGTGACATTTTATGCACATTTTTTCAATGTGTATTTTTGTGTCGTTATATGCATGTTTCCAAAAAATGTCCCAGAATGTGCATTTTTGTGACTTTTTATGCACGCTTCGAAAAAAAAGTCACAGAATGTGTATTTTTTCAAAGTTTTCGAAAAAATGCACATTTTGTGACGTTTTTTGGAAACGTGCATAAAGAGTCACAAAAATGCACATTCTGTGACATTTTTGGAAAGGTCCATAAAATGTTACAAAAATGCACATTCAAAAAACGTGCATAAAAAGTCACAAAAAGTTACATTCTGCAACATTTTTTGGAAATGTGCGTAAAACGTCTTCAAAATTCACATTTTGTGATGTTTTTGGAAACGGGCATAAAACGTTGAAAAAATGCACATTTAGTGACTTTTTTGGAAACGTGCATAAAAAGTCACAAAAATGCACATTCTATGACATTTTTTGAAAACATGTGTAAAACGTCACAAAATGCACATTTGAAAAACGTGCATAAAATGCCACGAAAAGTCACATTCTGCGACTTTTTTGGAAACGTGCTTAAAACGTCATGAAAAAGCAAATTTTGTGACGTTTTTGGAAACGCGCATAAAATGTTGAAAATATGCACATTCTGTGTCTTTTTTGGAAACATGCATAAAAAGTCATAAAAATGCACATTTTGTGACATTTTTTGAAAACGCACATAAAACGTCACAAAATGCGCATTCAAAAAACGTGCATAAAATGTCACAAAAAGTCACATTCTGTGACATTTTTTGGAAACAAGCATAAAACGTCATGAAAATGTACATTAAAAAAACATGCATAAAACGTCACGAAAATGCACATTCTGTGATTTTTTTGGAAACGTGCGTAAAATGTCACAAAAATGCATATTCTGTGACATTTCTTGGAAATGTGCATAAAACGTCACGAAAATGCACATTCAAAAAATGTGCATAAAGCGATCGAAAAAATGCATATTCTGTGACGTTTTTTGAAAACGTGCATAAAGTCTCACGAAAATGCGCAATCAAAAAACGTGCATAAAATGTCACAAAAATGGACATTCTGTGACTTTTTTGGAAACGTTAGTAAAACGTCACGAAAATGCACATTCTGTGACTTTTTATGGAAACGTGTGTAAAACCTCATGAAAATGCACATTCAAAAAATATGCATCAAACGTCACGAAAACGCACATTCTGTGACTTTTTGAAAACGTGCATAAAATGTCGAAAAAATGCACATTCTGTGACTTTTTTGAAAACGTGCATAAAATGTCACGAAAATGCACATTCTATAACCTTTTTTGGAGACATGCATAAAACGTCACGAAAACACACGTTCAAAAAATCTGCATAAAAGGTCAAGAAAATGCACATTCTGCGAAGATTTTTGGAAAAGTGCAAAAAATGTCACGAAAATGCACAATCAAAAAACGTGCATAAACTGTCACAAAAATGCGCACTCTGTGACGTTTTTTGGAAACATGAATAAAACGTCACCAAAATGCACATTCTGTGAAATTTTTAGGAAATGTGCATAAAACGTCGCGAAAACGCACATTCAAAAAATGTGCATAAAAGTTAAGAAAATGCACATTCTGCGACGATTTTTGGAAAAGTTCATAAAATGTCACGAAAATGCACAATAAAAAACGTGCATAAAATGTCACAAAAATGCACGTTCTGCGACGTTTTGTGGAAACATGCATAAAACGTCACGAAAATGTACATTCTGTGACTTTATTTGGAAACGTTCGTAAAACGTCATGAAAATGCACATTCAAAAAAACGTTCACAAAGCGTCACAAAAATGCACATTCTGTGACGTTTTTGAAAACGTGCATAAAATAACGAAAAAATGCACATTCTGTAACTTTTTTGGAAACGTGCATAAAAAGTCACAAAAATGCTCATTGAGAAATGGGCATAAAAAGTCACAAAAACTCACATTCTGTGACATTTTTTGGAAACGTGCATAAAACGTAACAAAAACGCACATTCAAAAAACGTGCATAAATTTTCACGAAAAGTGCATAAAAAGTCACAAAAATGCACTTTCAAAAATGTTCATAAAACGTCACGAAAATGCATATTCTGTGATGTTTTTTTGGAAACGAGCGTAAGAATCACAAAAATGCACATTCTGTGACATTTTTTGGAAACGTCCATAAAACATCACGAAAATGCACATTCAAAAAACGTGCATAAAATGTCACAAAATTGGACATTCTGTGACATTTTTTGGAAACGTCCATAAAACGTCACGAAAATGCACATTCAAAAAATGTGCATAAAACATCGCGAAAATGCACATTGTGTGATGTCGTTTGGAAACGTGCATAAAACGTCACAAAAGTGCACATTCAAAAAAGTGCATAAAACGTCACGAAAATGCACATTTTCTGACACTTTTTGGAAACGTGCATAAAACGTCAGGAGAATGTGCATTTTTGTGACGTTTTACGTACGTTTCCAAAAAACGTCACATAATGTGCATTTTTGTGACCTGTTACAAACGTTTTTTGATTGTGCATTTTCTTGACATTTTATGCACTTTTCCAAAAAACATCGCAAAATGTGTATTTTTGTGACGTTTTACGCACGTTTCCAAAAAATGTCACAGAATGTGCATTTTCGTGACGTTTTATGCACATTTTTTGAATGTACATTTTCGCGACGTTTTATGCACGTTTCCAAAAATGTCACAGAATGTGCTTTTTTGCGACGTTTTATGCACGTTTTTTGAATGTACATTTTCGTGACGTTTTATGCACATTTTTTGAATGTGCATTTTCGTGACATTGTATGCACATTTTTTAAATGTGCATTTTTTTGACATTTTTTGCACGTTTCCAAAAAACGTCACAGAGTGTGATTTTTCGTGATGTTTTATGCACGTTTTTTGAATGTGCATTTTCTTGACGTTTTATGCACAGTTTTTGAATTTGCATTTTCGTGATGTTTTATGCAAGTTTCAAAGAATATCGCAGAATGCGCATTTTTGCGATTTAAGCACATTTTTTGAATGTGCATTTTGGTGACGTTTTATGCACATTTTCAAAAAATTTCACAGAATGTGGACTTTTGTGACGTTTTATGTACGTTTTCAAAAAAAGATCACAGAATGTGCATTTTTGTGACGTTTTATGCACGTTTTTTGAAAGTGAAATTTCGTGACATTTTATGAGCCTTTCCGAAAAATATCACAGAATGTGCATTTTCGTGACGTTTTATGCACGTTTTTTGAATGTGCATTTTTGTGACGTTTTATGCACGTTTCTAAAAAATGTTGCAGAAAGTGCATTTTCGTGACGTTTCATGCCCTTTCCAAACAACGTCGTAGCATGTACATTTTTGTGATATTTTATGCACATTTTTTGAGTGTGCATTTTCGTCAAGTTTTATGCACGTTTCAAAAAGAGGTCCCAAAATGTGCATTTTTGTGACGTTTTAAGCATTTTTTTGAATGTGCATTTTTGTGATGTCTTATGCACATTTCCAAAAAATGTCACGGAATGTGCATTTTCTTGACGTTTTATGCATGTTTCCAAAAAACATCACAGAATGTGCATTTTTGTGACGTTTTATGCACATTTTTTAATGTTCATTTTCGAGACGTTTTGTGCACGTTTCTAAAAATGTCGCAGAATGTGCATTTTTGAGACGTTTCATGCACGTTTTTTGAATGTGCATTTTTATGACGTTTTATGCGCATTTCCAAGCAATGTCGCAACATGTACATTTTCGTGACGTTTTATGCACGTTTTTTTAATGTGAATTTTCGTGACATTTTATGCACCTTTCAAAAAAACGTCACAGAATATGCATTTTCGTGAGGTTGTATGCACATTTTTTGATTGTGCATTTTTGTGAAGTTTTACGTACGTTTCTAAACAATGTCACAAAACGTGCATTTTTGTGACGTTTTACGCACATTTGTTGAATGTGCATTTTCGTGACATTTTATGCATGTTTCCAAAAAACATCACAGAATGTGCATTTCGTGACGTTTTATGCATGTTTCCAAAAAATGTCGCAGAGTGTTCATTTTAGTGACATTTTATCCACATTTTTTGAATGTGCATTTTCGTGATATTTTATGCACATTTTTTGAATGTGCATTTCCGTCAAGTTTTATGCAGGCTTCCAAAAAATGTCACAAAATGTGTATTTTTGTGACGTTTTATGCACTTTTCAGAACAACATCCCAACATATGCATTCTCTTGACGTTCTATGCACTTTTTTGATTGTGCATTTCTGTGACGTTTTATGCATGTTTCCAAAAAATGTCAGAAAATGTTCATTTTTGTAACGTTTTAACCACGTTTCCAAAAATCGTCACAGAATGTGCATTTTTGTGACGTTTCATGCATGTTTTTTTTAATGTGCACTTTTATGACGTTTTATGCGCATTTCCAAGCAACGTCGCAACATGTACATTCTTGTGACGTTTTATTCACATTTTTTGAATGTGAATTTTCGTAACATTTTATGAACCTTTCCGAAAAACGTCACAGAATATGTATTTTCGTGACGTTTTATGCACATTTCGAAAAACATCACAGAATGTACATTTTTGTGATGTTTTACCCATGTTTCCAAAAAGCATCACAGAATGTTCATTTTCGTGACGTTTTATGCACGTTTTTTGAATTTGCATTTTCGTGAAGTTTTACGTACATTTCTAAAAAATGTCGCAAAATGTGCATTTTTGTAACGTTTTCCGTATATTTTTTGAATGCTCATTTTCGTGACATTTTATGCATGTTTCCAAAAAACACCACAGAATGTGCATTTCGTTACGTTTTATGCATGTTTCCAAAAAATGTCGCAAAATGTTCATTTTCGTGACATTTTATGCACGTTTTTTGAATGTGCATTTTCGTGACGTTTTATGCACATTTTTTGAATGTGCATTTTCGTGACGTTTTACGCAAGTTTCCAAAAAACATCACAGAATGTGCATTTTCGTGACGTTTTATGCACGTTTCCAAAAAACGTCGCAAAATATGACTTTTCGCGACATTTTTTGTACGTTTTTTGAATTTACATTTCCTGAGGTTTTATGCACTTTTCCAAAAAATGTCACAGAATGTGCATTTTTTGTGATGCTTTATGCACGTCTCCAAAAAACGTCACAGAATGTGCATTTTCGTGACGTTTTATACACGTTTTTTGAATGTCCATTTTCATGACGTTTTATGCACGTTTCCAAAAAATGCCACAGAATTTGCATTTTCGTGACATTTTACGCACGTTTAAAAAAAAGGCCACAAAACGTGCTTTTTTGCAACATTTTTTGCACATTTTTGATTGTGCATTTTAGTGACATTTTATGTTCGTTTCTAAAAAATGTCGCAGAATGTGCATTTTGGTGGCGTTTTATGCATTTTTTTATTGTGCATTTTCGTGACGTTTTATGCACGTTTCTAAAAATTGTTATAAAATGTGCATTTTTGTGACGTGTTATGTACATTTCTCAAAGACATCAAAGAATGTGCATTTTTTGACATTTTATGCACGCTTTTTTAATGTGCAATTTCGTGACATCTTACGCACATTTTTTGAATGTGCATTTTCGTGACATTTTATTCACGTTTCCAAAAAAATCACAGAATGTGCTTTTCCGTGATGTTTTATGCACGTTTCCAAAAAATGTCGCAGAATGTAATTTTCCTTACTTTTGATGCACAGTTTTTGAATGCGCATTTTCGTGATGTTTTATTCACGTTTCCAAAAAACGTCACAGAATGTGCATTTTTGTGATGTTTTATGCATTTTTTGAATGTACATTTTCGTGACGATTTATGCACGTTTCCAAAAAACGTCATAGAATGTGCTTTTTCGTGACATTTTATGCGCATTTTTTGAATGTATATTTTTGTGACGTTTTGTGCATGTTTTTTGAATATGCATTTTCATGATGTTTTATGCAAATTTCCAAAAAACATCACAGAATGTGAATTTTCATGACGTTTTATGTACATTTTTTGAATGTGTATTTTCGTGACGTTTTACGCAAATTTCTAAAAAACATCACAGAATGTTCATTTTCGTGACATTTTATGCACGTTTTTTGAATGTGCATTTTCGTGACATTTTATGCACGTTTCCAAAAAATATCGCAGAATGTGCATTTTTGTGACGTTTTATGCACTTTTTTTAACGTGCAATTTCGTGACGTTTTATGCACGTTTCAAAAAAATGTCACAGAATGTGCATTTTTGTGACGTTTTATGCACGTTTCCAAATAAGATCACAGAACGTGTATTTTTGTGACGTTTTATGCACGTTTTTGAATATGCAATTTCGTGACATTTTATGCACGTTTCCAAAAAACATCACAGAATGTGCATTTTTGTGCTGTTCTATGCAAGTTTTGTGAATGTGCAATTTCGTGACGTTTCATGCACGTTTCCAAAAGACTTCACAGGATATGCATTTTTGTGACGTTTTATGCACGTTTTTTGAATGTGCAATTTCGTGACGTTTTATGCAAGTTTCCAAAAAAAATCGTAGAATTTGCATTTTTGTGACGTTTTATCTACGTTTTTTGAATGTACATTTTTGTGACGTTTTATGCGCGTTTTTTGAATGTGCAATTTCGTTGCATTTTATGCACGTTTCCAAAAAAGTTACAGAATGTGCATTTTCTTGATGTTTTATACATGTTTTTTGAAAGTGCATTTTCGTGACATTTTACACACGTTTTTTAAATGTGCATTTTCGTGACATTTTATGCACGTTTTCAAAAAACGTCGCAGAATGTGCATTTTTGTGACATTTTATGCACTTTTTTGAACATGCAATTTTGTGACGTTTTATGTACGTTTTCAAAAAATATCACAGAATGTGCATTTTCGTGATGTTTTATGTCCGTTTCCAAAAAAGGTCGCAGAATGTTTATTTTTGCGACGTTTTATGCACGTTTTTGAACTTGCAATTTCGTGACGTTTTATGCTTGTTTCCAAAAAACATCACAAAATGTGCATTATTGTGATGTTTTATGCAAGTTTTGTGAATGTGCATTTTTGTGACATTTTATGCAATTTTTTTAAATGTGCAATTTCATGACGTTTTATGCACGTTTCCAAAAAACATCACAGAATTTGCATTTTTGTGATGGTCTATGCAAGTTTTGTGAATGCGCATTTTCTTGACATTTTATGCACGTTTTTTGATTGTGCATTTTCATGATGTTTTATGCACGTTTCCAAAAAACATCACAGAATTTGCATTTTCGTGAAATTTTACGAACGTTTCCAAAAAATGGTTGCAGAACGTGCTTTTTGCGACATTTTAAGCACATTTTTTTATTGTGCATTTTAGTGACATTTTAAGTACATTTCTAAAAAATGTCGCAGAATGTGCATTTTGGTGGCATTTTATGCACTTTTTTGATTGTGCATTTTTGTGACGTTTTATGCACGTTTTTTGAATGTGCAATTTCGTGACATTTTATGCACGTTTCAAAAAAATGTCACAGAATGTGCATTT
>JAOSBK010032821.1:0-10504 GCA_027568895.1 Erythroxylum shatona | reverse complement strand
AAATGATAAACCTTAAAGAACTCTTTAAGTCCAAGGTTTTAATCAATGAACTCCATTTCTTAAAACCTTGTTGAATGTATTTTAGTGTGTGTAATGGGTAAGTTAATGCAAGTGGTCAATTGGTATTAAACATCATCTCAATATCAAACACAACTAGGCAGATAAAAGAGAATTAACACAATCACCAAAAAGACATATAAGAGATTTCATATATTAAAGCTCGAAGTTTTACATCAACAGATCCATAACACAATACATTGTTCAACACTTGCTTAAACTATAATCAAGAAAATTCAACTACAAAGCATAAATCCTAACTCAGGAGTTTATAACAATGTAGTTAAACATAAATGAACTACTCCCCTTTAAAGCCCATTGACCTTAAGCCATTGCTACATCTTCAAAAGGAAATGATGCTTAGCCAAGCATCACTTCAGGAGCACTCACAACTGTAAACACACTGATAGCATCCATGGCAGTAGCAACAAGTGATGCAGGTGACAGTGAAAAATGCAATGGATTGATGGATGAAGGTAGAGAGTGAGAGAGATGAGAAGTGTGTATAAGATGTATGGGTCGGCTCTCTGTGGAGTGTTGTCTCCTTCTCTGTATAACCTAATTTAGCAAGTTTTTAAACATTGGGTCGGTGGATCGGGTCAATCAGTGAGAGATTTTTTCCAAATATGTTTCGATTTTTTGATGGTTCGTCGCGACAAGAGGTAAGTTCGTTGCAGCGTATTTTTCCCGAAACGTTTTGCATCTGTGCTGGATGCTTTGCCATGGCGAACGAATTAATCTTCGTCGTGGTGAACTTTTCCTGAAAGTTCTTGCTCCTTACTGGATCCTTTGCTGTGGCGAATGAATTAATCTTTGCCGCGACGAACTTTTCCTGAAAAGTTCAACCTATATTTCTTGGTGCTTCGCCGCGGCAATAGGTACTTTGCCGCGGTGAGCTTTTCCTGTAACGTTAGTCTTCTGTTGACTTCAATTCAGCACATTGACTCCCTTCTCTTTGAGGTTCCTACAATCAACAATAGCAATTTACAGTATAAATTGTTCTCAGAAAAATTAGGTAGTGCAACTAATACCAATTTGTAACAATTTTTACTATCAAATTGCATAAAATAAAAGTACACACTCAAGGGTTAATTTAAGCACAAAATCAAGAATTAGGAGTCAAAAAGTATAGTCAAAGTCATGAAAGTATTGGTAATTTACATAATAAACATGGGTTCAATCGCTCCAATAAGCTCAGAATTAATTTAATCTCATTAGAATTAATTTCAGCTTATTAACTAAATGTCATTTCATTAAAGGCAATTAGTTGAATTCTTGAATTACTAAATATTATGAGAACACATGTTTCAAATAAAATGTCCAATTGCAAACTCTAATATGAACCATATTATAGCCATCCACATGATAAAGGGTAAAATTATTGTTTTGTCCTTATGTTGTTTTTGGGTAAAATTACTATTTTGCCCTTGTGCTGGTTTTTCCTTCTAAATCTCCCATTTTACTTTATATAGTGGTCAACTCACAAGATCTCATCTTAGTGTTAAGACTTGATGGGTAGCTAGTCCATCAAACTACTGGTACCAGTTTAATCACAAATCTTTATAAAACATTTAGAAGTGATGATATCACTATAAACTCTTTATTTAAGTGAATGTTTCCTGATACATGTTACATGTTTCAATTAATAATTCCAGCATGTAGACACTGGATTAATACTTTGCAAAAGTCCATTATGTTTATATCAAGAATTATAATGAAACATATATGAGTTCATCACTCATCAAGGTTGAGGGTCATAATAAAAGAATGCTTAAGTTGTATGTTTTAAGATTAATGTAACGACCCATTTAATTCTTTAAAACATACTTGATTCTAGATTCATTTAATAGTACCATTATCGATAGTCAACTACTATATGATATGAAACTCATCATTCTATAGAAGTAAACTCTTTTACTTGCACCGAGATAAATCGCAACACTATAGTCTAAACTATAATTAAGCGACCAACTTGATTATTCAACGATGAATCCATTATTTTAGATTCTTATAATATACATGCTTCCCATATATCTCTATATATATGTATATTACTTACAAAAGAATCTCGGTACCTTATGAGTAGATATATAATCCTCATAAAAACCAAACTCTTTTGTTTTATTCATAATAAATATTTTCATTACAAAAATAACTAGAAGAAAATTAAGTTAAAAGCAAATACACCTGCTTTCTAGGGCACTATATTTATATAACTCTAACAATCTCCCACTTTCCCTAAAGCAAGTTTGATATATCCCTCATTCTCATCCCTGCTAGATGACCCTCAAAACTCTTTGGAGACAATGTCTTCATAAGTGAATCAGCAAGGTTTTACTCTGTTGGAATCTTTACCACATTCACCTCACCACGTTGTATTATCTCTTAATGTGTTTGGCAACTTTATGGTTACGAGGTTTTTTAGAATTAGCCACTGCCCCACCGTTATCATGATAAAGTGTAATGGTCTTTTCTACCTCAGGAACCACCTCTAAATCATTTAGGAACTTGTGAAGCCAAACTGCTTCTTTTGCTGCTTCACAAGTAGCAACATAGTTAGCCTCTATAGTCAAATCAGTAACACAACATTGCTTGACACTCCTCCAGACTATGGCTCCACCTCCTAAAACAAATATAGAGTTAGAAGTTAATTTCCTTGGATCAACATCTGATTGAAAATCAGAATTTGTATATCCTGTCAGAATAAGGTCACTTCCAAAGTAAACAAGCATTCAATTCTTCGTCTTACAAAGATACTTCAGTTTGCACTTCACCACAGTTCAATGCTCCATTCCTAGACTAGACTAAAACCTTCTCACCAGTCCTACTATGTAATAGATATTCGATCTATTGTAAAGCATAACATACATTAAACTTCTAACTACAGAAGCATATAGAATGTTTTACAAGCGTTTGACCTCCTCTTGGGTCTTAGATGCTTGCTCTTTTGAAAGTTTGATTCCATGTTTAGTAGGTGTGAAACCTCTCTTGGAATCTTGCATGGAAAACTTGATGAGCATGTTCTCAATGTAGGTTATTTGAGACAAGGCTATCAGTTTGTTCTTAGGATCCCTTATAAGTTTGATCCCTAGAACATAGTTAGCCTCTCCTAAATCCTTCATTGAGAACTATTTGTTTAGGCATCCCTTAATTGTAGATAACATTCCTACATCATTCCTAATGAGCAAAATGTCATCAACATATAGGATTAGAAAAGTAACCTTGCCTTCTTGTATGCTTTTACAGACGTAAAACTCATCTTGGTTTTGTATGAACCTATAAGTTTTGATAGACTTATCAAACCTAATGTTTCAAGACCTAGATGCTTACTTAAGCCCATAAATGGACCTTTGTAATTTTCATAGTTTATGCTCATTACCTGGCTCAATGAATCCTTTTGGTTGGGCCATATAAATGGTCTCCTCATGATTCTTATTAAAAATGCAGTCTTGAAATCCATTTCCCATATTTCATAATCGAAATAGGCTACTATGGTTAAAAGAATTCTGATGGACTTAAGAATGGCAACTGGAGAAAATGTCTCCTCATAGTCTATACCCTCTTTTAAAGTATAGCCTTTAGCTACCAATCTAGCTTTAAAGGTCTCTACCTCTCCATATGATCCTCTTTTCCTTTTGTAAATCCATTTACACCCTATGACTTTTACATTTGGTGGTAGATCTACAAGGATCCAGACTTCATTGGCATAAATGGAATCTATTTTCTATTCCATCGCCTTGAGCCATTTTTCTACATTAACATCATTAATAGCCTATGTATAAGTAATGAG
Source organism: Erythroxylum shatona (assembly GCA_027568895.1). Classification (NCBI taxonomy): domain Eukaryota; kingdom Viridiplantae; phylum Streptophyta; class Magnoliopsida; order Malpighiales; family Erythroxylaceae; genus Erythroxylum; species Erythroxylum shatona. The sequence continues at coordinate 6,657 of JAOSBK010032821.1, read as the reverse complement.
ATTTGTTTCTTCTTAGTCTGAGATAGCTATAATGCCTTCTCTAGACCTAGATACACATCTAGTTGTCTCACAACCCTCCCACTATGTCTAGGCATTAGTTGATGTTTAGGTTTCTCTTTCAATTTAACTCTTAAATCCATTTTAACATCTTGTTATGCTGTATCCAAATCAACTCTTGGTTTGGATGAAATAGCTAACTCTTTGAGTACTACTTCACTTTTTCCTTTGTGATTTCTCACAAAATCTTCTTCTAGGAAGCTTGCATTTGTCGACATAAATACCTTCCTGTCCTAAGGACTGTAAAAATTGTACCCTCGAGTACCCATAAGATATCCTACAAATAAACATACTTTTGACCTTGGTTCCAACTTTGTGGATTCAAGCTTTAGAACATAGGTTGGGTAGCCTTAAGTTCTTAAGTGTCAAAATGAAGGCACTTGACCAGTCCATAACTCCCTAGGTGTTTTAGGCACTGATTTGGATGGAGCAAAGATAAGAAGATAAGTTTGTTGTTTTTATAGAAGATCCCCAGAATGATTATGGAAAGCTAGCATAGGACATCATTGATCTTACCATTTCCAATAAAGTCCTATTCCTCCTCCTGCTACACCATTCTATTGAGGTGTTCGAGGAGCTAACAAGTTGGAAACAATTCCATTATCAATTAAATATTGGTGGAAATCTCTAGATAAGTAATCACCACCATGATCCGATCGAAGTTGTTTTAATGGCTTGCCTAGATACTTCTCAGCTTTAGCTTTGAATTCTTTGAACTCTTTAGAGGACTCACTCTTTTTATACATCAAATATAAATGGCCACATCTAGAGTTATCATTAATAAATGTTATTAAATATTTATTACCTCCTCTAGCTTGTACATTTATGGACCTACACACATTAGTATGTACCAGGTCCAACGTGGATTCAGATTTGTTTTCTTTGGAAGGAAATGAGGCCTTAGTCCTTTTTCCTTTAATATAAGATTCACGGGTAGGTAATGGATCATTATCTAAGCCTATAAGGATCCCATCCTTTACTAACTTGTCAAGTTTTTTTGGATTGATATGACCCATTCTTAAATGCCACATATATTTTGAATTAATGTTAGAGACATTAGATTGTCTCCATTTTATCAATTACGTGGTGTTTAGTCAGCCTATAATAGGTTCTATAAAGAACAATCCTTGTTTAATTTTTGCATTACAAATAAAATCCTTATTCTTATGTATTGAAGCAACATTTTCAAAATATAAGGAATAACCAGGTTTTATTAAACAAAAAACAGAAATCATGTTCCTTACAATCATTGGGATGTAATATACATCCTCCAAATATAACCTATGACCACTAAGAAAGTAAAAGATAACTACTTTCACTAATTCTGCTGAAACATAGGATCCATTTGCTATCTTAAATTGAAACTGATCTTTATATAGTCTTTTCCTTTACTGGAACTCCTGCAAAGAATTGCAAACATGGTTAGTGGCTCTTAAATCTAATATACAAGAATTAGATAAATGTGCCACATTTTTAGTTCATAATAAACTTAGGAAACCCATACCTTGTTTACTTTTAAGGGACTCAAGGTAGATTGGACAGTTTCTTTTCCAGTGGTCCATCTCATCATAATGGAAACACTTTCCCTTGATGTTCTCTTTGACCTTCTTTTTCATAGGTTGGGCCTTGACCCCTGTTTGGGCCTTTTTCATTGGACCTTTCTTCTTTTGCTTACCCTTACTATTGGGCTTAGAAGACGATGCTACATTAGCTTCTAGCCTATAAGTCTTGATATTTAATATCTCCTTTGTACTCTAGAAGGTATTCATCAACTCACTCAAGGTGCAATCCTTGCTATTGAGCTCATAATCTAACTTAAACTACTGAAAAGAAGAGTTTAAGATATTGATGATCATAATCATCTGCATGTCCTCATCCATATCCACCCTAAGCATCTCAGCCTCAGTAACCGCAGAGATTACCTTAAACATGTAATCCCACACCGGTTCACTAAGTTTTTATCTGAGATTATGAAAGGGTTGGATGGCTTTCACCCTTGCAGACTTGGTCTTCCCACCAAACATCTCATGTAGGTGATGAACAATTACACTAGCAGTTTTTATACAAGCAATTTTTGTTTGCAATATGCCGCTGACAGAAGTTAGAATATAAAACTTAGTTTTCTTATCAACATTCTGCCATCACTCATGTTGTTGGACTAACTCAGGAGTTAAATCTCCACTTAAAGGTGTATGCTCATTTTCAGTTAATACCCATGAAATTTGTTCATATTGGAGAACAATGTCAAGGTTACGTCTCCATTCATTAAAATTCTCTCCATTTTTCAATTTTTTATTTGCCAAGAAAAAAGTGAGTGGATTTATTTTATGTGATTATGTCTGGAAAATAAATTATTAAAACATGAGCATACTAGTCAACAATATGGGAACTTTATATAAAATCATGATGCATATATGCATGATGATAGATTTAACAAAACTTTAAAAAAATTAAAACTTTATACGACGGTTATTTTTCCTATCTATAACGGACTACATTATGGTGGATCATCTTATCTATTAAAAGAAAAACTAGGATCCTCCCACTAAAAAAGCTACCAAGCATCTTCATGCCTAATTTTTAAAGAAGCATCACCATTTGGTCCATATACCAATAGAGCTACGGTGGGCAGGTTATTGATAAAATATGTTGAGAGTGTAACCATTTGATTCATTCACTAAAGGTACTTACAAACCATGCCTCGATGGGAGGTCACATTTGCTACTAATAAATGGACTTCTCCTTAAGGAGACCTAAACCATGCAAGTCTTAGGATTTAAGTCCTCCGTTAGGGAGTAACACTTCACCACAGATAAAATGTGCCATCATATGGAGACCGTGGACTCTCATATGAGCATCCTCTCCCACTTAATCTTTTTGGGCTTAAAGTTTTAATATATACCATCTTATCTAGATGCAGGTTATTATCAATCTTATATTGTTTCATTATATATCTCATACATAATGAACGCATGGCGAAGCCTAGGGTTGGCAATTTTCTAAATGACATGCAATCACATAATATCACATATTATTTGCATTCATTTATCCATTCATCACATGAAATAATAAGCCACATTTGATTGTCCACCTAGAAACATAAAAATAATTACAAGCCTCTTAGGCCCAAAATATTCTTCTTGGAGTTGGATCTTCCAGTTTGAACTCTTCGCTCACATAACCCGGCCCGTTCGGTAAAAAGTTTGTAATGACTTTACATTTTCAAAAAAAATTTGATTTTAATAAAATCATATTTTTTCAAAAGAAAACAAAAATCTGCAATTGTTTTCCACCAAAACCAAAACTTATGAATATGTCATAAAAATTCCAGCACTTGTAAAAATCAAAACTTTGTTACAAAAAAGTTCATGCAACAGAAAATTTGTTAGAACAAAATTCCAACACTTTTATTTTTTAAAAACCGAAAAATAACCAAGACACCATAACCAAAACTAAAACTTTACCTTTTCATTTCTTTAATCCATGACTTCTTCATCTTCATCGTTACATGATTTTGTACATTACATAATCAAAGAAAACACAAAAATGAAACCAAGGAGGAAACATGGCGATGATAGACCACCCTCCTTGTTACAAACCAAATGAAGAAATCTCACAAGGTAACTTTAGTATCTATGGACAACCAAAAGAGCAAAACATACACCATATATATTCTATCACATAAAAATATGCAGCATACAAAATGAGTGCCAATCCATACATCACATATAGGAACCAAAATCATGCATAAGAAAATTGGCTCTGATACTAGTTGTTGGATTGGAAAAAGAAAGCATGCTATATTTGGTGAAATGGTAGATTTCAAAACTTTTTAGAAATCTAAATTATAACGGAAGCAATATATCCAAATCATCATGCCAATCTATACATGATATGGTATAAGGATAATAATAAACATAAACAAGATAAAGAGTATTACTGACTCCTTTACTACATCTTTAATTCCTTATTGCGCTATCATCTCCTTCTTCTTATATCCAAAGCCTTTGCTTTTGAATCTTTTCCTTTGTCAATCTATCTTCTCCTTGTTGTTGTATCCTCAACCAATTTGATTTACCTCTTATTCTCCTAGGACAACTTGGTTAGCAAAATCCTTTGGTGGGAAAGGAGAAGAAACACTTTGGAGGAGTATTGTTTTAGAAGCTGTAGCAAAGGAATTAAAGCTGTAGCAAGGAATTAAAGCTGTAGCAAAGGAATTAAAGCTGTAGCAAGGAATTAAAGCTGTAGCAAAGGAGTCGGTAATACTCTTCATCTTGTTTAAGTTTATTATTATCCTTATAACATATCATTTATAGATTGGCATGATGATTTGGATATTTTTCTTCCACTGCAAATAAGATTTCTAAAAAGTTTTGAAATCTACCTGTTCTTCAAATATAACATGCTTTTTTTCCTTATCCAATATTTGGTATCAAAGCTAAGTTTCTTATGCATGATTTTGGTTCCTATATGCGTGATGCATGAGTTGGCAATGATTTGTGTATGCTGCATATTTTTATGTGATGGAAATATATATGGTGTATGTGTTGCTCCTTTGGTTGTCCATAGAAGTTAAATTTACCATGTAAGATTTCTTTTTTTGGTTGTAACAAGGAGGGTGGTCTATCATCACCGTGTTTCCTCCTTGGCTCCATTTTTTTTTGTTTTCCTTGATTTTGTAAAGTACAAATTTATGTAATGATGAAGATGAAGCAGCCATGGGTTGAAGAAATAAAGAGGTAAAGGTTTCGATGTATCCTTTTGTGTATTGGTATAGTTTCGGTTTTTGTGAAACAAAGTGCTGGAATTTTGTTTCAATGAATCTAGTTTCGATTTTTGGTTCAAAAACAAGTGTAGCTTTGTTGTTTCAAGGAATCAAGTTTCGGTTTTGATAAAGTACTAAGTACTGGTTTTTGTTTTAATGGAATGAGTTTCGGTTTTAATGAAAACAAGTGTTGGAATTTTTTGTCATGAAAAAGATTTGGTTTTATGAAAATCTAGTGCTGTAATTTTTATTTTCAAAGTAATAAAATTTGGTTTTTATAAACGTCATTACATTTTGGTTACTGAATGAGCCAGATCATGTGAGCGAAGAGTTCGAAATAGAAGATCCAAGTCTAAGAAGAATATTTTGGGCCTAAAAGGCTTGTAATTATTTTTTTGTTTCTAGGATGGACAATCAAAAGTGGCTTAATTAGATCAAGTGATGAATGGAGAAATGAATCCAAATAATATGTGATATTATGTGATTGCATGTCATTTAGAAAATTGCCAACCCTAGGCCTTGCCATGCATTTATTATGTATGAGATATGTAATGAAACAATATAGGATGGATAATAAATTGCAACTAGACAAGATGGTATTTAAAACTTAAAGCTCAAAAAGATTGAGTGGGAGAGGATGCTTATGTGAGAGTCCACGATCTCCAAATGATGGCCCATTTGCATGTGGTGAAGTGTTACTCCCCATCAGAGGGCATGAATCCTAGATCTTGCATGGTTTGGGCCTCTTTAGGATAAGTCCACTTATTGGTAGCAAATGTGACCTCCCACCGAGGCATTGTTTGCAGGTATCTTTATTGAATGAATCAAATGGTTAAACACTCAACATGTTTTATGAATAAACTATCCACCATAACTCTGTTGGTAAAAGTATGGACCAAATTATGATGCTTCTCAAAAGGTTGGACATGAGATGCTTAGTAGTTTTTGAGTGGGAGGGTCCTAGTTTTTTTTAATGGATAAGATAGCCTATCGTCACTTAGTCTGTTATAGATAAGAAAAATAACCGTTGTATAATGTTTTAATTCTTTAAGTTTTTTTAAATGTATCATCATGCATACACTTATCATGATTTTATACAAAGTTCCAATAATTTTTGACTAGTATGCTCATGTTTTAATAATTTATATTTTCAGACATAATCAACCACAAAACGAATCCAACCCTGCTCTTGAGAAATAACAAATTGAAAAACAGAGAAAATTTTAATGAATGGAGACGTAACCTTGACATTGTTCTTTAATATGAACGTATTTCATAGGTGTTAACTGAATAAGAGTCTACACCTCCGAGTGGAGATTCAACTTTTGAGATAGTCCAACAGTATGAGCGTTGGCAGAATGTTGACAAGACTACTAAGTGTTATACTCTAGCTTTTGTCAGCGGCATGTTGCAAAAGCAAATTGCTTGTATAAAAACTACTAGTTCAATGGTCCATCACTTGCATGAGATGTTTGGTGTGAGGACTAGATCTGTAAGAGTGAAAGCTATCCAAACCTTTCGTAATCTCAGACAGAAAACTAGTGAACCTGTGCGGGATTACATGATGAAGGTAATCTCTATAGTCACTGAGGCTGAGATTCTTGGGGCAGATACGGATGCGAATACGCAGATGATTATGATCATCAATAACTTAAACTCTTCTTTTTAGCAATTTAAGTTGGACTATGAGCTCAATGGCAAGGATTACACCTTGAGCGAGTTGATGAATACCCTCCAGAGCACAGAGGAGATATTGACTATTAAGGCTCATGGGCCAGAAGCTAATGTAGCTTCTTCTTCTAAGCCCAAGGGTAAGGGCAAGGAAAAGAAGAAGG
>JAOSBK010032820.1:0-10507 GCA_027568895.1 Erythroxylum shatona | reverse complement strand
ATGAAGTTGAAAATGAAGTAGAAGTGATGGTTTAGTGTTTAGATGGGTTATATGTGAAATGTGGGAAGTAAAAAGTTAGAAAATGTAGCAAAAATTGTTCCTGGAGTACGTTACTGTAAAAGTTCGCCGTGATCAACTTTTTGGCTCGTCGCGGTCAACTTTTCAACACATAACTTACTTTGGTATTTTGGGCATAACATTTTGTGTAGTTATCCAAATGAAGTACTTTTTAATTTGGTGTAAACTAGAGATATAGGGCTACAAATTGTATAAAGGAATTGAGTTCAAATTCAGGCTCTAAGGATTTCAAATTATGGATGGAAATGGAGTATGGAATGCTGGTTTAGTATAAGACCAGCCCTAAAATGTTTTTAGTATAACTTTTAGAGTACTGAACCAAATTGAATGATTTTGGAGTTATTAGAAACTTAAGACAATGGAGAAGATTTTTCTAGAAGAAAGTATTATCAAATTTCTTCATTTACTAGATCATAAATTGGAATTCCTATTGAATGAAATTTTTGACTATTGTTAAAGGAAATCAAGGAAGGCAAGAAGAGCAAAGTATAAGGCACCTTTGAGTAAGTCTTTAAGCAAGGAAATCAAGGTGGGTACATGTTTATAATAGAGTAAATAAGCCACTCATTGTTTTCTTTGAATCAAGGAAACTTAATGGTTTCAATTGCATCATAGATGTTGCATTTATTTGCTTCTTGATTGTATTGTGAAATTGTTATATATATTTGCTACATGAATTGTATTGATAATATATGAAAAGACTTTGAAAATGCTTCTCTTTGAAAAGATGCAAGTTTAAGAAGTTCGGTTTTCGGAAATGATTTTCGAAATATCTCATGTTCATAAAAAATAAGTTTCCAAAATGTGTCATATGGGCAAACTGTTTTCAAGTCATGAGTTACATGTTATGTGGGTTTGTGGTAGTCCTTCAAGAATGTCACGTGCACGTTAACCAAGTTAAGGCTTCTCCCACCTTCCCGTTAGTGGCACGGAGCTCCTTCATGGACTCCCTCAAGTTTACGATTACACAGGATCACTATGTGGAAATGTGTAGTGCGTCATGTTTACAGATCTACCCAAACCATCTAATGTGCTTATGTGCTTATGATCTATTGATAAGTTTGATGTATACATGATTTATGATTGCTCATGAATTGTTTGATAAATTGAGAATTTTGAGAAATAAATGTTTGGTGATTTTCATGCGAAATTACTATGGTTTCTAAAATGCAAAATGGCAATGAGTTTTGAAAATAGTTTTTGCTTGTTTCTTGATTATAAATTTGTTACCCACGAGCTTTAAGCTCACCCTCATTTTCCTCCCCATATCCAGGTGATGAGAAAAAGATGGAGTGAAAGAGAGTCAAGACCTAACTCCGATTATGCATATTTTTGTATTTTAAACTAAATTTTGTAACCCTGAGGCTTTAGTTACATTTCAAGTATTATTAGTTCAAGTATCTTATGTATTTCGAGATGTTGAGACATTGGTGTATTGTGGTTTGAAATGTCACTTCAATTTTGTAAAGAACTCTTATCTTTTGAGGTAAATGAATTATGAATCATGTATGGATGATGTTGAGTAGAAATATGAATTTGTGTATGAATAAGGTTGAGATGATGAATTTTGATCACGAATTGTTGATACATAAGTGAGATGTTATGGGAAAAAGATAGGAATTATGAATAAAGAGAATCAGTAATAAGAAATGAATTAAATGAAAAGAGATTAGAGAGTAAGATGAGATAAGATGGAATTGTTATGAGATGATGATGCATTTGAGGGAGTGATTTTAAGACAATGTAAATTGAAAGTAAGGAAAGAGTGATGTAGAAGCCACTAGAATTTTAGGTTAAGGTGTTGTGAATCCAGGGGGTTTCACCGTGGCGAAACCACAAGGGTCGCCGCGGAAAAAATAACATTGTAGGTTCATCGCGGCGAAAGCTAACTTTCTCGCCGCGGCGTGTTTATCCCGAGAGGAGCAGGAGGGAAAATTTTGGACCTTCGCTGGCAAACTTTTCCCAAAAGGATTACACAAAGGTTCTCGTTTGTTCTCCACGGCAAACTTCTGGACCCAGGACCCAATATTTATTGTTTCATGACTTAAGAGTAGGACTCCAGAAACAAGGCCCACATGTTATGGTATCGAAGCATGAAGATGAATCGATAATAGTTCAAGTGTTTTTAATTGGAAACAGCTAAAGTCTTATGAAATTTTGCAAGAGTTGGACTTCAGAAATAAGGTCCAACAATAGTCATACAATGGGTCATATAAAAAGGGAATGCAAGTTACTAAAGCTCGAGAAATCAAGGGGAAAAAGTGAAGACAAGAAAGAAGAAAAATATATTGTTGTAGTTGTATTTAAAGGTGATGTTGTTATTTCAGGAAAATGTGGGAAACTTATATGTTAGGAATCCAGTTGGATGATGGCCTCTAGTGCCACATTTCAAGTGGTGCCAGATCAAGAGTTTTCTCATCCTACGTTATGGATGAATTTGGTAGAGTGAGGGTGGGAGACTACCAAGTATGCGAGGTAATTGGTATAGGAGATGTTTGGCTAGAAACCAACATCTGATGAAAGTTGCATTTGCAAAATGTTAGACTACCTTAACATAATATCAGTGAAAGCTCTTGATGTGGATAGATATGAAACTATAGTTGGTGGTTGTAAAATCACAAAGGTCACTTTTTTTGCAAAAGGACTCGACAAATATACTCTTTATAGGATGTTAGCTAAGTTGATAATAGTTGCAGTGAATGTAGTCAAATATTGTAGCATATAATTAGAACATATGTGTTTTGTTCATTTATGTGAGAAGGGACTTAAAATTCTTACAAAGAAAAATCTTCTTTGCATTAAAGGTAATGCACCAAAACTTTATACTCATTGTCTGGTTGATAAGTAGTATAGAATTTTTTTTGTATAAATCTCCTCCATATAGGAGGTCATATATTCTTGATTTAGTTCGAAATGATGTTTCAACCATAGATTCTAATTAGATGTTTATATTTTATAACATTTATTGAAGATCATTGTAGAAAAGTGTGGGTGTTTTCCTTGAAGTCTAAAGACATACTACTCAATGTCTTCAAACACTTTCATGTAATTGTTAAAAGAGAAACAGATAAAAATTTGAAACGTGTTAGAGCAGATAATGGTGGTAAATACAAGGGAAATTGTAATGTTATTTTAAGGACCACGTCATCAAATTTGAGAGGATAATGCCTAAGTCTCCGCGTTATAATGAAGTTACAAAGAGAATGAATAGAATAATTACTAAAAGAATTAGGTGTAAACTACCTATAACCTTTTGGGGTGAATTAATGAGAGTTAAAGTGAAATTAATTAACCTTTCTTCTTTAGTTCCTCTTAACGGTGATATTTTTTAGAGAATTTAGAGAGAAAAAGATGTCTCATTTAATCACCTAAGAGTGCTTGGTTGTAGGGCATTCATTTGTATCCCGAGAGGAAAGATCTAAGCTTGATGTGAAATCCAAATAGTATATCTTCCTAAGATATGGTGATGAAGAGTTTAGTTACATATTTTTGGATTCAATTGATAAGAAGGTTTTCAAAATATGATATGTAATTTTCTTTAAAGACTAAACAATTGAATAAAGCAAATGAATCTACATCATATGCCAATAATTATATGTCTTTTGAGCCAATTCCACTAGATCTGCACCATTTATTGAGCCTCGGTTAAAAAATCTACTAGATAGTATCGTCCTTCATAGAAATACCCCTATATAATTATATGTTGTTAACTGATAAGAGAAAGCCAAGGAGCTATGAGGAGGTTGTGTCATATGAGCACAAAGATAAGGGGTTGAAAGCCATATAAGAAGAGATGCAATCCTTGCATGAGTACCACGCATTTAAGTTAACAAAGCTATCGCAAGGCAAGAGAACACTTAATAACAAATGGGTGCTCAAGTTAAAAGAATAGGAGAATAGCTCACAACCTAGGTACAATTCAAGGTTGGTTATGAAAATTCTTAAACAGAAAAAGGAGATAGATTTTGAAAAGATTTTTTTTACCCATAATCAAGATGCAATCAATCAAATTTGTGCTTGGAATAGTAGCCAATTTAAATTTAAAGAATGAGCAAGTTAATGTAAAGACAACATTCATTTACGATGATTTGGAGAGAAAGTTTATATAGAATAACCTAATGGTTTCACAATAAAAGGTAAAGAAAATCTTATCTAAAAATTGAAAAAGAGTTCGTATAGCCTTAGGCTATGTTTGGTTGGGACTTTTATAATGAAATGGAATAGAATGCAATATTATTACATCATTTGGGAGGAGGTTTTATAATAGAATGAAATAAGATGGAAGAGGGGGGTTTCATATTACATCTCATTCCATCCTAAACAGTAAAAATAGAAAACCTCCATTTTGTTAGGTTTAGGATTGAATGTAAAATGATACTCTATATTACATTATAAACCTTTCATTCAAACAACATTTCACTATATTGCATTGTAAACTCTTCCATTCCTCCCAAACAAAAATTTTCTAATATTACATCCATTTATGTTCCATTCCGTTATAAACCATTCTATTATATTATATTTCATTCCATTCCATTAAAAACTTTACGTCCAACTAAACATAGCCTTAAGTAAGCTCTTAGAAAGCGGTACAAAAAATTTGATTTTTTCATAAATGATTATAAGTATGCCAAAACTTATTTTGATCAATATATATTTGTTAATAAATTCTTTAATAGTGAATTTATTATTATTAAGTTATAGATGGACGATATGTTGATTATTGTTTACGACGTAAAAAAGGCTGAAGATTGTAAAAGGGACTTGAGTAAGTCCTTTGCTATAAAGCAAATATTTCGCAAGAGAATCGCTCGTGATAGGAAGAATGGAAAGACATAGTTGTCATAGTAAATGTATATTGAGAAGGTACTAGAGAAGTTTAACATAGGCAATTTGAAACTAGTTAGTTCTCCACTTGCATGTCACTTGAAGTTAGATTTAAAGTAATGTCCTAAAAATGAGAAAGAAAAAGAAGAAATGGAGAAGGTTCCTTATGCATCTGTCGTTGGCAGTTTGATGTATTTCATGGTATGCACAAAGCCAGATATTGCTCATACAATTGCCATTATTAGCCAATTTATCTTTAATTCTGGTAAAGAAATCTAGCAAGTAGTGAAAATAATACTCACATATTTCAAAGGTACTTCTAGATTTTTTTTTATGTTTTGGTACTAGTAAAACAGTGTTGGATGGCTAAATAAATGTTGATATGGCTAGTAAAGTTGATTTTAGAAAGTTTGTTTCTAGGTATGTGATAGCTTTTGCAAGGGGAGATGTGTCATAACAATCTAACTTGTAAAAGTATGTTACAATGTCTTTCATTAAGGCTGAGTTTATTGCTATGACTAAAGTAGGGAAAGAGCTTTTGTGGATGCAAAAATTCCCACAATAGACTAAGTTTATTGATTTGGAGGACTCAATGGACTCTGTTTAAGCTGAATTTTTTGTATATTGTTCCTGATTGTGCAAGCTACACTTTGGTGTAATTAGTTTTTGTTGTTAATTCCCTTTTGTTGCTCAGGTTGAGATACTCTTCTATTGTATTATTATCCATCATTATTAGTGATGATTGTTAATCCCTAAATTAATAGGAGGACTGAACATAAGTGTACTCATTATTTCATAATAGTGGAGATTACTTTACTAGACCACATCCTATGAATTTTTCCTCACAGTGGGGGATTTTTCATGTAAAAAATTTTGGTGCTTGTTGATTTATATTTTTGTTTATGTTCTACTCACTATTTGGAGATATTATGTAGCGCCTCACTTTTACAGGACACATACCAGACATTTTGAAGGATATCCAAGTACGTACCTCATATAGGTGGCATGCTAGAGCAACCACGACACTAACTTAATCATGGCATTATCATTTAATGCGTAAATATCATAATATTTAAAAACCCAATTCCTCATTTTCATTTTATAAAATTGAATGTGTACACTATAGTTTTACAATAACATCCATATATGTACATTATCAAAAACTAGTCAGTGTTTACATCTCTGTATATAGAATATGTTACATACATGAGAAATTATACAAAAATTTTATCTAGATCTTTCAGTCTCAACTGAACGACCTTTGAGTCATTTTTCGATCCAAAAGTACAAAAATTATATTTCTTCTAGAATCTCTTTGTCACTAGTATTCTCTCTAGAACCTAAAATGTTAACATTACAATTTTGATGAGTTTTACGAACTCAATGAGCTACCCATCATCGATGGCTCACTCGTAATACATAACACATACAGTCCAAGTAATCATGTAATCACATCATTTCACTAATAATCATAAAACATCATATATCACTTTGATCACTTATTATACATTTCACATTCAGAGTAGTCAAACAGTTTATTTTGATCAATTGAAACATACATATCAATTATAAATGCAATACACTTTAGACACGCTTTCAATTATTACTTTGTTGTGACCGAGTGCCTTTTTATTAGCCCATATCCCTTTTAGATATTGGGCTTATTTTAGATACTCCCATATCTCTTAGTGGATATCGAGTACATTAACAACTGAGCCAAAGGCTCTTATCACATTCTAAGCTTTAAGCTTTTTTTGGTGGTTACTCCGGTCACAACAGCCTTTATGTTGCCATGCATTCATATAATGAAATGCTCCACATTCACATATTTTCAATCAGCCACTTGATTTTAGTTTCACATTCACATTCACATTTATCATCAGACCTTCGTCTGACATTCAACAATAATGTTGAGTATCACTTATTTTGTCAAATTCACAAACAAGGAGCACTTCTAATATATTATTCATGCATCAAATTCCTCAGACATTTAATATCTGGAATCAACACAATCACATTCACATAATAATTCATTATAGAATCTAAAATAAACGATTACTTAAGTAAGACCATCTAGGTTACTCACAGTTTACTCCAAATAGCTATTGTCTTAAAGTCCTAGCAACATCTGGATGTTGTCGTTCTAATTGCTCTTCTGTATTATGCAACACACATTTACACGCATCACAACTTTGCACATTTATAAAAATACTCATTTATGCACAAATGTGTATATGGATTATGTACATTGCATACTCAATGATAGTCTTTGGTATATTTCCTTTATTCTCATCGCATGATCATTCATAATTCAAAACTCATATATATCTAATTTGAACTTAGGTTTAAACCTCAATAATACAAACTTATTCCAAGTTCATCACTTAATCATGCACTAAGATTCATGGCTCAATACAATTGATTCTTATAACATCATCAATCAATCATTTATCAATTCTTTACTAATGAATTCAAATGACCATGAAATTTGGTGGAGTGGAAGAACAATGTGTGAGGAGTTTGTGCTTAAAATTTTAAGTCAATCGGAGGTCCGGAGAAGAAGTTATGGTCAAAAGAGTAAAGGGTGTTTAAAACTGTCAAAAAGTATTGCACTCTCATTGTCACAATCGTGCTTGTGCATGATCATGCACTACTTAACATCTCCCTCCTGTCACGATCGTGCACTACCTGATGTCTCCTCTCTATCACGATCGTGCTTGTGCATGATTGTGCACTACCTAATGGCTATTCTCAAAATAGATTTTTAGGTCAATTTTGCATAGCCATTTTCATAAGGAAAAAGAAGGATTTAGGCGTTTATAACGACATAAGCCCATACAATTTGGTTCAGTATTCTGCAATTTTTACATAAAATACCACTAACTATTCTCAAACTACAACAGCACCCAGTACTCAATTTCAAGTCAAATTTCAAAACTCCTAGAGATAGAAATCAAATTCAATTTCTTCATGAAAATTGTAGCCATATGTCTCTAGATTAATAAAAATTAAAAATAATCCCATTTTGATATCTACAGATCAAGATATGGCTAAAATACATATGCATATTCAGTAGAAACACTACATCTACATATTCCAGCGTACTTCATCATCATTTTCATCCTAGTTCATTTCTTTTGCTTAGTCTATCATTTCTACCTTATATCCTCATTATTTCCACTTCATTCCTACATCCATTTTAGCTCAATATCAATCCCAAACAATTCATATTCTAGGATTGATCATTAAAATAAATAATAGAACATATCATATACACACATTCATTATATTTTCTGCAAACATATCTTACTTTATTATCACATTCATTTCACTTCTAAACTATCACACTAAAATTTAAAACATGATCTCTTTATTATCACTCATCATACACTCAAAGAAACAAGACATCAATATTCTCATTCTTCATCCATGATGCACATGTATAAAGATCCCTAATTCTCATGATCATTTAATATCAATTAATCACTATATTTGTTTCATATTCATACAACTCATGAGAATTAACATGTTACTTACTTGCTAAAACTCCAAGTTCTTCAAAAACACCAAAAAGCCCTAACTTCTTATACAACCCACGTACATCATCATGGAGGTTGGGAGGTTTAGGTTTTCTTGTGACAAATGAAGATGACAACAAGGTGAGAGTAGTAAATGAAAGATGAGAGAGCTAGGCTCAATTTGAATGGAGATTGGTGAGAAAATTCATAAAGAAGGTGAAGAAGAAAGCCATGAAGAAAAGAAGAAGAAGCAGAAAGCAAGATTCAAGACAATTTAATGGTCTTCCAAGTAATTAAGAGAAACATGAGATAAAGACATGGCTTGGCAAGTGACACGTGCCCCTTGCCACATGTCCAATCTCTATAGGTTTAAACTAGGTTCTCTTATTTAACTAATCCAATCAACTCCAATTATCTCTCAAATTTTGAATGACACTTGTCAATAAATCCCAAAGTCATTTATCAAAATTTTCACTCCCATTTGACTCTTATTTCTACTACCATTTATCAATTATCTTGCCATTTGGCATTTTTCTAGTAAAAAAATATCCAAAATTTTAAAAATTTCCTAAATTTCACCAAAAATTCTATATCAACTATTTTACTCTCAAAATCAATTTTCAATACATAAAATTCGTAATTCTCAATAAATCACATTTATAAATCAATTATACCTGAAAATGTCAATGAATGCATATACATTCATTTTAATGTCTGTAATAATTAATATTTGCATGTATGTTTATGCTAATTGATGTATGAGCATGAAATGAACTTTGTAACTTCTCAATATTATCTCTCATGTACAATATTTTAAGGTTCTAACTCTTAACATGTGATAACAGGATGTTATATATTATCTATTGATTGGTATATTTATAGAGCCTATATTATTTTTTTAGGAAGAAAAATAACTATTATGCTACTTCCGTTTATGTGTGTACACACTTTGTGTGTGAGATCTTTCTTCTAACATATATGATCAACCATAAATTGATAAAATTCCATATTTTTTTAGAACTATAGCTCTAAAGCACTTTGAACTTACAAATTATGATCATAGCCAAAAAATTTATTTTACATTTTTTCAATCGGATCTCTTTAATTGAATAACTTGAAAGATATAAATCACAAATAAAAGGAATGAAATGTACATGATTCAAAATCTTATAACAATTTTTTCTCAAGCTGTCAACTACAAACCATCTAGCCTTTAATAGTATCCATATAGTAGAGAAAAGGAATTCAAATGTTTCTGAGAGAAAAAAAAAGTGCTAGCTCCCTAATGTCTTTTTATTATTTATAGAAAAATAATGTCTGATTAAAATTAAATTTCTTAATTATAATTAATTATCATTATAATTATAATTTAGTAAAATCAAATATCTTATTTTGATCTATGAAGCTTCATAAACTTTAAAATTAAGTTCAACTTAATTTTAATTGATTTTTCTCTTTTTAACTGGTCTTTATATGTGATCTATTGGGTTCCTAATATGTTGTCAATAATTATAATTTATTTATTTATAATTTATAACCATAGATTGAGATTGAAATTTAGCAACATATCATAACTACTCAAATATTATAAATATCAAAGTAGTTTGACTTAAAATATCCATATATGACTATAATGTTTAATTTAATCCTTTCGTCATATATTATTTTAAATCAACATAGAGTATCACTACAACAAAAATGAACAGGTGATAAGTGTTATTAAATATGAATGGTAACACTAATGAGTATGCTATGACAGCCCTGTTACTAAAGATATGATGCTTTAGTAACAGTTTTGATATGTTATTGTCGAGTTTAATATAACATTTATTGATAGCTACAAATGATTTTATATTATCTTTTATAAATGTTATTAATTAACTATTTGTAACATTTTTACACTGTTATATATTAACTTTTTGCAACATTATTAACATGCAGTAGATATGAATTTTATAACATTTTAAAAAAGTTATAGATAAGTTTTCCATGACATTGATAGAATGCTGTTGTTAAGTTTATTATAGCATTTATTGATAGCTACAAATGATTTTATATTATATTTTATAAATGTTATTAATTAG
>JAOSBK010032819.1:0-10511 GCA_027568895.1 Erythroxylum shatona | reverse complement strand
TATTTCCTGATGTATTTGAATTATGAGATTTGTATATTAAATTGAGTTATGGAATTGTTTATGATTATGATTGGGTTGTGTTTGGGTGTGAATTATGGATTTTGTGTATTGAATTAAGATACGATTGCGTTGGATATGGATGATTCTGGTTATGATTGATGATTATTGAAGTGCTAGGTTTAGACCTGTGTTTGTATATACTGAGATTCCGGACAAGAGGTCCGATGAAGTTGATGATTGTATGATTGAGCTGGTTTATAGAAGTGAGTTTTAAACCCTTTGCAGGTTTTGGGTTTGTTTAATGCAGCCATTATGCTGTCGAATTTTTGGTTCAAATAAAGATAGAATAAAATAAGAATTGGTTAAAAGATAAATTTTTGGGATTTGTATGATTGTAGAAGGATTTTATCAAGTAAGTTGAATTTGATTGAGGATTAAGTTTCCAAAGATGGGAAAATTGTTTTGTTTTTTATGTGATTAAATAAAATGAATAAGAAAGAAAAAAAATTTATACCGTTTCGGATTGGGTTAGTCTTTAGGTTTCCAATACGACGCTTTTCTGAAACCTTTGTTCTCGGATGTCGGATCCGCTTTCGTTTTGTCTCAGTATTCGATTTGCTTCGATTCGTTCGTTTTTGCTTTCGTTCCGATTCGATATGTATTCGATTTCGCTTTGTTAAGTTTTTGTTCCGCTTTTGATTCGCTTTCGCTACTTTTGTTTTCGATTCGCTTTCGATTCTTTTGTCTTATGTTTCCGATTTGATTTGAAATTTCGCTTTGATTTTGTTATGTGTTTTTGTTTCCGCATTTTTGTTAGTCGATTTTCTGCTTTTGATTCGTTCCGCCGCTTCGTTCTTCGTTTCTGTTTCCCGTTTTCCGGTTGGGGTCCGGTTCTGAAATCAGGTCTCAAATATTATTATTATAGGAGCAATAGTTTGATATTCTACTTTTGGAGAATCCTCCATATCCTCTATTTAGTACAAAAATGAAACTCATTTCTTAGTAGTAACTCCTTTTCTAAAAATATTTCTAATACTAATTAATTAAAATATAATTAATTAATTACATTACAATTAATTAAAATATAATTCATTTATTAGTTAAAACATTGTAATTAATTGAGTAATTAAAATATAATTAATTAAAATACAATAAAATAAATATATTATATTATATTATAATTAAATAAAATATAATTCATTCATTAATTAAAATATTGTAATTAATTGATTAAAATATAATTAATTAAAATACTATTATTAGTTAATTTTATATTATAATTAATTAAAATATACTTAATTAATTACAATTAAAATATAATTATTCATTAATTAAAATATTGTAACTAATTAATTTATTACAATATAATTAGTTAAAATATTATTATTATTATTAAAATATAATTCATTCATTAATTACAATATTGTAATTAATTAATTAATTACAATATAATAAATTAATTAAAATATTATTATTAATTAATTACATTATAATTAATTAAAAATAAATAAATAATTAGTTACAATATAACTAATTAAAATATAATTCATTCATTAATTAAAATATTGTAATTAATTAATTACAATATAATTAATTAATTAAAAATATATTAAGTTTTTATTTCCCAGTTTTTTTACAAACTAACCTCTATTAATGGTAATAGTAATCATTCCTCCCTCTTAGCCAACCATCATAATAATAATAATAATATTCATTCTCATTGTTCACTATATTCATTTTCATTTTTATTACCATTTCCTTACGTAAACTGACCGCCCCCCTTAGTCTATCCCACATTGCTAGCCAGAGTAGAAAGCTTACATTAGGTCTAAGAACCTTAGTCTATATTAATGTATCCCATCCTACTCAATTAGCAATCCCTTCCCTCATCCTTCTAACTTCCTTAGTAGTAATCTTAAAAATAGGAATACCTTTCCATAGATATATATCTCTCTCCCCATGACTTCTAAATTGAGAAAGGGGCAAAAGTCTGGTCTCTTCTGAAGAGAGGGACTAGTTCCCATTTCTGACTATTTCTTGGAGCTTAGTATCCTTAGGGAATTGATTTAATAGGTATCTTGCCATCTGATTTTGTATCAAAGGTCCAGTCCCTATCCAATTGTCATACCATAAGGAAATTCTTTCCCTTGCGCCAATTTTGCATGAAATGTGCTGGTACATGTCTTCCCTCAATCTAAGGAGTTGGTTTAAAGAACCAGGTGTAACTGTTTTTAGGTTCCTTTTAATAGATAAGAGTGAATCCATTTGGACCACAAAAATTTTTCTTCACTTAGAATTCTCCAAATGCTCTTGGATGTAAGAATTTTACTTTTACTAGCTATTGACTCTAGTCCTAGCCCTCCTTCCTCTCTCGGTTGGCAAATTTTCTTCCAACTAACTTTGTCCATTCCTTTCTCTCCATTCCCTTTTCCCCATAGAAATTACTTCATTAATTTTTCCACCATTTTAATCAGCCTTTTTGAGAGAAAAAAGATATAAGCACCAATAAGTATTCATAGACATGATTACCGATTTCAGTAGCTGAATTTTCCTTCCATAGGATAGTGCTTTATTTGACCATGTCCCCAATCTTTTCTAGATCTTTTCAATTAAAGGGATGCATTCACAATATCTAAGCCTCCTTAATGAGATAGGAATCCCTAAGTAGAGGAGAGGAGGGTCTTTAATTTCCATCACAGTAGTTTGAGATAAAGCATTTGAGAGGTGGGAAGCGCTTTTGGAGAGAATGAGAAGCTCTTGTGATGACTAACACATAGCCCCGAAATCTCCTTAAAAAGTTGAGAGTTCTCATCATAATAGTGACTGAGTGAACATTAGCCTTGCTTAGGAAAATAAGGTCATCTGCAAAACATAAACTTGTTAAGGAAACTTTCTTACATTTGGAATGGAATCTGAATTTAGAATCTAATGAAGTGTTGTGCCTTCAGAACTGAGTGAGAACCTCCATACAAATTAGGAATAGATAAGGGGATAGAGGATCCCCTTGCTTAAGACCCTTTTTGCCTCTAAACATCTCCATAGACTTCTATTTATCAAAATCCTATAGGAAGTAGTAGATATGCATTCTTGAATCCATCTTATGAACCTCAGGGGAAAGTTCATTATCTCCATAGTTTATTAGGATATCCCAATTCACATTGTCAAAAGCTTTTTATAAGTCAATTTTAATAGTGCAATTATAGAGACTTTTCCTTCGATTATACCCTTTTAAAAGCTCCTGCATTATAAGGATATTGTCCCCAATATCTCTGTTAGCCATAAATGCTCCTTAATTCTCACTAATGAGAAATTTTAGAACTTCTTTCAGCCTATTAGCCAAAATCTTAGCATTGATCTTATAAAGGAAGTTTGTATACGAAATAGGTCTGTAATCATTCCATGTATCTGGGCTGGAATTTTTGGGATCAGAAAAAGAAAGATCTTAGAACACCCTTTAAGAAAAATCCATGCACTACCTCCTTGACTATCCCCTCCAAACTGTTCCAAGTTTTCTAGTAAAAAAAATGTTCAAATCATCAGGTCCTGGAGCTTTTAAACCATTCATGTTGGAAACAACCTTTCGATTTCCTGATTTGTAACAGGTCTTATCAACCAATTAACTTCATGATCAGGAATTTTAGAAGTTACCACTTGTCTGAGATCATAATCCATCTCTGATTGGGTAGTTACTGAGCCTAGTAGTTTTTTGTAGTTAACATTGTTTCTTTAGCTAAGTCCTTTTGTTCGAAAACTTCGACACCAACTTCTGTTTTAATGGAGGAGATTATGTTGACATTCTTTCAGGCTAACTTAGAATTGAAAAAGAACTTAGTACATCTATCTTCATCTTTTATCCAATTAATTCTAGCTCTCTGCTTCACTAAAGAGCTTTGGTTATCCACCACTTCCAAGTAACTCTCTAGAACTTCCTTTTCTGCTGTGGCTAGAGCACCATCCATAGGATTTTCTGCCAATGATTTTTTAATATAGGAGAGTTTATCTCTGGTTTTTTCAATCTCTTTAGAAAGATTCATACCTCTCTTACTATTAAGAATCTTCAACTCCTGTTTTATAGCCTTAAGCTTTTGGATGCGTATATACTACTTAGTTCCATAACAGTCATGCTATACACCCTTCTCTATTGTTTCTTAAATCCTTCCATATTAACTAGAAAGTTGTTAAATCTGAAAGGATGTTGGACTCTTGAGGTTGTGAACAAGCTATCAATCTCTATAGGAGTATGGTCGGAAACGCTAGGCTTTAGGAATTTCATGTTGCTTCTTGAAAAAGTGTATAGCCATTCCACAATTACCAAAGCCCTGTCCATTTTTTTTTTTGATGTGCCAAATAGAACTTTGCTTATTAGTCCAAGTAAACTTATGACCTTCAACTATTAGATCTATAAGTTCTACCTCCTACATACAATCAAACAAATTAGAGGAATAGTTGAGTAGATTGCAATTTCATTTAGCCTCTGATCTTAACAATGTGGTATTAAAATCTCCACACACCACCCAAGGGACATTTACTGAATCCTTAATCCCTCTTAGATCATTCCAGAGATCTGATCTTTGGAACATAGTGTTGATCCATAAATAAAGGTAGCTAAGACCCAAGTATTTTCCATTATAAAATTAATCTTAGTGTGAATATATTGTTGCTTTGATTCCAGAACCTCCACTTTCAATGAATCACCATCATAAGCTAGAATAATCCTTCCGTATATATGACTTTAATGGTTAGTAATGAACTACCAATTGCTACCTAGGCATACCAATTTATTTAGATTCACTTCCCTGATTTTAGTCTCCAACATATAGAAAATCCTCAACTTTCTCTTAGGACAAAATCCCTTAAAGCATTAAGCTTTGAGGGATTATTTATTCCTCGCACATTCCATAAAATCAAATTCATAGGCAATTTGTTTTCCCTTTGGAGCTTTTCCTATTGCTACTAATACTTTTCCAAGAGGTGACCTAGTCAAACTGCTCCTCTTGATTACTACCATTTTGCAAATCAGCCTTGGATAGGCTTGGTCCAATCTATTGACTAGCTGAGGCTCCTTCTTCTGGATTAGTACCACTAGTTTCTAATACATTTTCTTCTTTGTTCATTAAAGACTTACATACTTCTTCTGATGGAATGTGTTGAGCTTCTTTCTGCTAAGCCGAATCATGTCTATTCTCCTTCAGATTGCACTTCCTTATTTTTTAGGAAACATTTTCTGATTGAACCATTTATTAGTTTTTTGCTACTTGATCTGCCTCCTCGGTCTCTTTAATTTTTTCAAACTCATTCTTTTCCATACTTGTCACTTCCTAATAGTCTCCTTTAATGAAGACTCTACCCGTCGGTTTCTAGTACTTCCCTTGAGCTTTAAGAGACAGTTTTCATTGGTAAGTCACCAATACTTTGTCTTCTTTTAGAGAATTTTCATCAACCAATCTTAGGATAAGGATGCTATCCTTCATTTCCTTATAGATGTCCATACCACACATAATCGAGCAAAACCTACTCTTTTTCTCAATGCAATATTTTCATCCATGCATATAGGTTTTTCCAAGTAGCTCGCAAACATAATTAACCCCTTTGTAGTCCAATACTCCAAGGGGATATTGTGGATATTAACCCATAAGGGAATGCTCTTCATTCTAATTTTTTCTAGCCCCATTCCTGATTGCCAATTTTGAAGAAATAAAGGAAGTTGAGAGATATGCCATGGACCCTCTTCTATTACCTTTTGAGTTGTCGATTTGGAAGAAAAGGTAAAGATTATATTATCCTCTTCAGTTAACATTACCTCCAGTAGACCTCTTCCATTCCAATTTCTTAAAGTCTATGCTTGTATAATAGGAAAAGAAGCCCTTTTATCCAATAAAAAACCAACAGGGTAGCTTCCCATATCCTAGCTCCCTGCTATAAAACATTTAGGCTTGGAGCCACCATTAACTTACCATCAATCTCTACCAGAGGGCTGAACACTATAGAGGAGTTTGAATTATCACCCAAGACCTGCTTCCATGTTTTCCTAGGTCCTCTAGCCATATTTCCAACAATAGGTGGGGTAACACCCTTGGGAAGAGCTGCGATGTTAGGGAGAGGGTTAGTTAAAGAGGAGAATGGGGAAAATGGAGGTGCTATAGTAAGTTTAGAAGGGGAGATAGGGGTAGGGTTAGGGATATGAGATATGTTTTGTTTGATGGTTGATAGAAGGGTTGGAAATTGAGTGTCCATTTTGGCTCTAATTCTTTGGTTATTTTTTGTAGATATGAGCAAATCTATTATCTCAAGGGTGGAGTCTAGGGTTTCTTACTAGGGTTGTGAAAGGGAAGCCTAGAGTTTGATTGTGGTTGACAAAAGAAGGAGGAATATTTGAGATTTGGCTATAACAGAGGAGTGCGGGGGTAGTGGTGATGGAGTCTATATCTATGGTTGTATGGGATCTACTACCTGTCTACAAAGGTTGTTTTGTTGTGGTGGAGAAGTTATTATTGCAAGGCGAGGATGTGCTAATTATTGTGCTGAAGGCACTAGCGATGGCGGTGCTTATAGGTAAGGTATGGCAGTGCTGGTGGCTAAGGCATGGTGGTGCGAGGAAGGAATTGTTGCAGAGAGTTGAGAGAGAGGCTGCATAAAATTGGTTTATGGATGATGTCTCTCATGACTCATACTAACTCTTTAGTATGCTCAAAATTCTGTTCACTACTCATACATGGTATATTCAAACACAGGATAACCTAAAATAGTAATTAGAAATAAAAATTAGTCATTATAGCAGCTAATCACAATAGCATTAGTCAATCATTGTGGCATATTACTTAACTAATGTGGCCATAAGCTCAAGATGCATATTTTTAAAAGATATTTATTGACTATGATATCATAGTAGTTGACCAGTCTAACCAAAACCCTAATATTGTAGCCTAAATCACCTATTATTTGACCAAAATTTTTTAAACAAAATTTTCAAAACTTTTTAAGATCGTTCAAAGATTTAAAAAAATACATTGCTTTAACAAAAACTTGATCAAAAGCCATTTTAATCCTTAAAAGTGTTTTAATGTCATAAGAGGATTTTTATAGAAATCCTTCCCAAAATTTCTTTTAACTATGATAAAGTACATGTAATATGCCCTAAGTATAAATGATAATGAAATCATTAAACCCCTTATTCATTAAAATTATCAAAATAAGGTTACAAGAAAGATTACAATAATTTGATTAAATTTTGATATGCTTAATTTGTAACACCCACATACCCTCTAGGAAATTATGCAAGTGCCACACATAACAAAACTAAAACATATCAGCCATACTAAAGCATTCTCAGGAACTCGAGTAACATATATTACCTTTCATTAAAAGTTGTTTTTAAATAGAACCTATCAAACATATTGTACCTAACCAAATACAAGTCATAATTTTAAAAGCCAACCTGTATAAAGGTTATTACAAATCAATCCACAAATATACAAAATGTCTCATTACACTAAAATACAACTCAAACTTAAACACAAACAAAGACTCAAATAAAACAACTTCCAAAATGATGGCCAATGAGGTTGTCTTTGTCTCAGTCTTTATATATTCTTATCAGAACCTATATGGAGACAAAACTACTGTGCTAAGCATAAAGTTTAGTGGAGAATAACTAAACAAGATACATAATGGCGACTGTTTCTAACAGTCGTCTAACATTCATATATATAGATTTAAATCATATCACAATAATCTTTAATTGTTCATATTATAGAGTAATCCAAACATTATGTCTCATAACATAAGGTGATTCATCAATATAGAACATTCTTACATCTGAACAAACCTCATAAATATCATAATAGAATATACAAGTATCAAAATTGAATATCAAAACAGGATATAATCCTTTCAGATAAAAAATATGACTTGTATCAGATCAGAATATGTTTTGTACCAAATCAGAGCTTATCTTATATCATATCAAAACTTGTTTATATCAAAACAAACATGTATCAGAATACAAAACAAGTTAGCCTGCTAATCCTTCTTATAGAAATGGTTAACAGGACTGGTACAGAAGATACTTAGGTTTGGAATCTCTGAAATAGAAGAGACTTAAGTCTCTAAACTAGAAGACACATAAGTGTCTAAAATCAGAAGACACACCAGAGTGTCTGGTATAAAAGACACCAAAGTTCCTGGTCACAGAAGACACCTTAGTGTATAATTATAGAAGACGCCTTAATGTCTAGTTACAGAAATAGATGCAGACTCTTCTAGGCATGCCTATTTACCCACGACTAGGACTTAATAGTTTTAAAACAAACCATTTCAGGTTTCAGAATCACATGCAAAAGATGTAGTGCATAAGATATGCCTTTATTCCATTTTTCTCAAGTTAAACATATACATGCACATTTCAACAAACTTAGCATACCTTATGAGCATAAACATTTGCAATAATGTACCATTAAATTCATTATATATTTACACATTACATATAATCCCATAAATTTCCAATTCATAAACATCCTTGAACAAACCCTACATTTCAACATTAGACACATTATTTGTTACCCACACATTCCTTAAGTAATTACCTCAATTAAAAATCCATAACTAAATTAACTATTACTCAATTAATCTAATATCATCTAGGTTCATTTTCAACCTTAAGTCTAATTAAACCATTATTAACTACCTTAAACTTATATAGTCCAACAATTATCTAAAACCAACATTTTATGTAACATTCTACTACCTTAGTAAAGGCAAAATTAATAGATGAGAGAAAGTACTGAGGAAGTAGGAAACACGTTCCATACTAATGCATAATATGGCATACACATACATATTGAATAGTAAATGTTCCTGCACATAAAAAAATATTGTACATGCATTCATTGACAACGTCAGGGTATGATTATTTTTGAATGTGATTTTATCGAAAATGAGAAGTAGAGGGAGTTGAAAGAGTGATCTTGAAATGTTCACTAAGTGTGCTTCGGCTTGTTAGCCATGACTTGATCTCTAGTTATCCAGACGTGATGATTCTGGATGGGGATTAAACTAGGAGCCTATGGCTACATTTCTTATGAAGATATCGAATTTAAATTCGGTCTTTAAGAATCCCAAAGTTTGTTATAAAGTTGGGAATTGGGTGCAGTACATTGAATGAATGTAGAAAATTCATATTTTGTGTTCGAGTAAAAATCTGGATTAATCTAGGCTTGATTTGAGAAATTTGTCTTCTCAGAAGTTGTAGAAATTTTGGACGTCTGAGCTGAAAGTCAAGGTCCTTGTAAGCGAAGATGCTATCTTCTACCTTTTCACTTCTTCAGTATTTTTGCTTCTTCTGTGATGACGTCATTGATGACGTCATCTTCTTCTATGTTTTGCTCTGCTTAACTTTCGCTTCTTCTTAGTTTTGTATCCTCTATTTTTTGTATCGTCTGCCTTTTATATCTTCGGCCTTTTGCATTGTTTGTGTTTTGTTCGTTCTTTTTGTCTTTTGTATCATCTGTGTTTTGTATCCTCTATGTTTTGTATCGTCTTCCTTTTGTATCTTCTACTTTTTGCATCATCTGTGTTTTGTTTGTTCCTTCTGCCTTTTGTATCGTCTGTGTTTTGTATCCTTTATATTTTGTATCGTCTGCCTTTTGTATCTTCTGCCTTTTGCATCGTCTGTATTTTGTTTATTCCTTCTGACTTTTGTATCGTCTGTGTTTTGTATCCTCTATGTTTTGTATCGTCTGCCTTTTGTATCTTCTGCCTTTTGCATCGTCTGTGTTTTGTTCGTTCCTTTTGCCTTTTATATCGTCTATGTTTTGTATCGTCTGCCTTTTATATCTTCTGCCTTTTGCATCGTTTGTGCTTGGTTATCTTCTGTGTTTTGCTGACACGTCTTCTTCTATGTTTTGCTGACGTGTCTCCTTTTGGGTTTTACTTCTTCTAAGTTTTTTGATCCTTCTATCTTTTACTATCTTCTGGGTTATTGTTCATAAACTTCTTTTGGGTTACTGTTTATGAACTTCTTCTGTCCTTTGCTATCTTCTGTGTTTTGTTGACTGGCTTCTTCTGACTTTCGTTTTTCCTGAGTTTTGCTTCGTCTGCCTTTTGCTTCTTCTAAGTTTCTGCCTTTCGTTTCTTCTGTTTTCGTTTTGTCTGCGTTTTGCTATCTTCTGAGTTACTGTTCATCCAATATCTTCTGTTCCATTTTCAATCCTCCAAAAGGTAGAATTTGTCTTCGAGGTCTTCATGAAAGTTGTAGCTCTTGAAGTCCTCTTTCGAACCATATAAAAAACTCCTTGACTTGATATCTGTAAGGAAAGGTATAGTAACTTTTCCCTTCATTCTGTCTTTTTGCTATCTTCTGTGTTTTGCCATCTTCTGTCTTTTTGGCCTATCTTCTGCTCTATTCTTGACCCTTCAGGAGATAGAATCCGACCCCAGGGTCTTCTTCGAAGTTGCTTATCTCAAAGTCTTATTTGAAATTGTCCCAAGATAATCTAAATCCAACATCTCTACTG